>JAVQJL010044002.1:0-50877 GCA_036024295.1 Nannoperca obscura | reverse complement strand
ATCTATCTATCTATCTATCTATCTATCTATCTATCTATCTATCTATCTATCTATCTATCTATCTATCTATCTATCTATCTATCTATCTATCTATTGTGTCATCATAGATTTATAGGTGGGTCTAGGTTTCCTCTTGCTGGAGCACCCATCATTACTCTCAGGGACAGCTTTGTATTTTGTTCTGAAGTTTTCATTTACTGTTTTATTGTTCACCCTGTGTTTTTAACCAAGAGCTTGTTTGAATGTGATCTAAATGTTGCTACATAGTAGTATTTTATTTTCATTACTCTCTGTCTCTCTTGACCTCCAGGTCATCACGCTAAAAGGATGGACAGAGATCATATTTAAGATTATGGATGCTTATTCCTTCTGGAGTTTTGTACTTTTTATACTCGTCACCGTTGTAGATAGCCACTTGTCTTTGTTTTAGTTTTACTTTATGAACTTAGTGTTTGGCCGTTTTCCTAGGTCTCAAAAATATGTTTAATTTACTCAATCGAACCCACATTTTCACTGTATTCCTGGCTTGCTACAGTTTTCTTTAAAGACTAAAAGGGTTAACTGTAGATTTGAGTTTTATCCTATACTCAACAGCCGATGGGAGTTAGGCCAGAAGGTCATGTTAAATATATGAGTTTTTGGAACACTTGCTCTAAAAAGCAACTCTTTACTTCCCCAACCAGATGAGCTCCTTCATCCTTGTGTGTGCAGTCGTCATCGCCACCCATTTCTCAGAGAATAAGGGGAAGAAGACGAGAGAGCACCGTGCAGGCACTGTGTCTATCACAGAGCTCTATCGCATGTTAATCTGCTGGCTGCGGGAGAGCTCCAGTAGATACAGGTCAGTTACTGTATGATTCATCTTTTAATCAATCATCATTTTATTGCGCATTTTGGTAAAACTAAACATATCAAACTTGACATGTTATTAGGCTACGATAGTTTCCTTTGCATTAGTTAATATGTGACCCAACAAGCACAAACACACATGCACACTAGGCCTACTAGAGAAAAACAATCTATCTGAATTTAACCGTAAAATAACACTTGCATTATTTGTGTCCTTTTACCAATAGACATCGTAACCAGGTTCCCCTTACCGGCAGGAACGATTCCTTATTGGTGAGTCTAGTCATCAACTTTATGCAGTCCCACCAGCAGCAGTGTTGTTGCCTCACTAACGAGGGGTCTCCTAATTTCCCCCCTTGTCTTCCAGGTTCAGGTCTGGGTACCATTCAGGGGAAGAATTAAGAGGATTGTCAAAAGTCATCTCTTCGACTGGGTGATCATGTCTGCTGTTTTCCTCAGTATTCTCACCATGGTCATAGAGCACCGTGAAGAGGTGAGGAGAAAAGAGTTTCTGTCTGCTTACTGTTTGTCTGCTCCGGGCTTCTGTACATTTCAGCTGTGTAACATGAAAGGTCCAAAGGTGACTGTAACAAAGAGAGTGGTCTGATGACTGTCCTTTCTTGACTTTTGAAAGCCATATGAAAAAGATGAGTAAAAATCAGAAATGTAATATTGTTACATTTAGACACACTAGGAACGGGTTAAAAATCCCAGGATCAAAAAAAGAATTCACATCTTCATTATTGTATATCGTGCTGGTCCCAGGCCGGTACGATTGCGCTGAGATTCTTTTCAAACAAGCCATAAAAGTTTTTAGAGTTTTTAAAAAGTTTTTCTAATCTAAATCTATAAATAGAAGATAGAAGAAGATGCATAGAAACTGCTGGACAACAGCTGTTTCCCGCTTCACTGTAAAGCCCATTCTCAGTGTGTGTGTGAGCTGGAGGCTGAATATTGAACCAGGATTGGCTTTTAAACTATCTGTGGAGTCACAAAAAAGGGATTTCCAATGAGCACTTTCAGCAGACGAGTGTCACACTCTGCACAGACATCATTCTGTACTGTGAAGCTCAAACTTTCAACTGCAACAAACAAGAAGAGAAACACGTTTTTGAGTGGAGGAGAACTTTAAGTTTTGTTTTATAATTTTATAATTTCTGTTTTCACAAGTTCTACTGGTATTTAAGATAATTTATAATGACACTTCTGGACAAAAAAAAAGGATATTGAGCAACCGGTCAAGTCAACGTTAATTTGACCACAATTCAGATTTTTAATTGCAATTAATTGTAATTTTAAAGTTGCACTGGATGAATGTGCTTGTATTTATATACCACTGTGTGCTTGTAGTTGTTCTGTGTGTGCCAGGACTGTTTTTTGTTGTGCATAGCCCCTCTTTAATAAAGACTTATATAATTAACTTAATAATTGCTTATCACTCTTCCTTATCCTCTCTTGCTTGCCCTTTCTTGTTCGCTCACTTTGTTTCTTCCCACCTTCTTTCCCTGCAGCCTGTGGTGTTGATACAGGTGTTACGGATCAGTAACATCATTTTCACCGTTGTATTTCTTGTGGAGATGATCTTTAAGCTGATGGCTTTGTCATGGACATACTTTGGAGACTGGAACAACATCTTTGACTTTGGCGTCGTGATCATTAGGTAATATGATCCCATGCAGTCTGACTTTTGAATTTACTTATTGCTTTGTTTTTAAACCGTGGCATACCAAAACTGTTCAGGTATTAAGCAAAATGTGTTGTTTCTATCCTATTGGAGGGGGATGACAGTGACTCAGCAAAAGTGCTAAGAGTAGAGTACATACCAGCACTAGTAACTTGTATGAGGAACAGGCTAGACTTAAGTAATATTAGCACAATGCAACCTATAAACTCAAGATACGGGATATTAAATACATGGGTACAGTTGTCAGACAGAAGTTGCCACCCGTGTATGTGGTTTTGTGGTTTTCAGTCTGTGGGAGATCATTGGTAACGCTGATGGCAGGCTGTCAGTTCTGCGAGTGTTTCGTCTGCTGCGGTTCGTGAGGCTGATTCACTCCCTCCCTTACCTTGAGAGACAACTGTTTGTGCTTAAGAGGACCGTAAAAGAGGCAGCCCCGTTCAGCACGCTCCTGCTGTTTGCCTCTTTTGTATTTAGGCATGTACGCACGCAGAAATCTGTCTATTTGTAGACATCTGTAATGTCACAGGAAATCCCAAGTGCTGTTCTGTAACTGTAATGTTTACCTCCCACGAGATGCATACATTTCAATGATTCTGACTGCACTTCTTTACCTTCTTTGCAGAATACTGGGTATGCACCTGTTTGGTGGTAAATGTGGTGTCAAGGAAGACAAAGACACCGCCAATCAACAAAAAATCTTTGACTGCCTACTCTCGTCCATGGTCACTGTGTTCCGGGTTAGTTTATGACTTCCTAATTTGTGCAATCATCATTGTATCCCATCATCATGACGTTTGTGTCTCTGCCTGTCTTACTGAAATCAATCCAGCTTCTGACTCAGGAGGACTGGAACCTGGTGTTATACTCTACTATGGACGCCACCTCCCCATGGGCCGCTGTCTATTTTGTTACAGTCATTGTGTTCGGGAAACACGTTTTTCCCAATGTGCTTTTAGGCATAGTGGTTCAGAGCTTCCAGGCCAAGGTAAGGACCTCTGCCTTAGGTTTCCCCAAGACTTTGATATTTTATACTTGACTGAAAAACTCACACTGATTAATTACAGCACACTCAAACACTTGCATACACACCAATCCTGTTTCCAACCGGTCGAGAAACATGAGCGCCCATCCACAGCCTGGTTCTGGTTCTGCTCAAGGTTTATACCTGTTCAAAGGGAATTTTTTCATGATGTGACTGTTGGGTCTCTGTAAATATAAAGAGTTGATCTAGACCTGCTCTATATGAAAAAGTTTCCTGAGATAACTGTTATGATATGCCGCTATATAAATACAACTGAATTGAATTGAATTGTTGTTTCAGGGCATTTCAAAAACCATCAATGATGGCACTACGTCTCTCTCTGAGTCCATGGACTCCACTGTGAATAACTCCCGCCCCGATGAAGTCCCTGCACCTACAGACACCAACGTGGACAATGTAAGTTCCTAAAAGTGATATAGTCTGGTCTGGGACCCAACAGAGAGTTAACCCTGGGTGAAGATTCAACAAGTCTGAGGTGTTTAAACCCACTTTGGGATTAAATAAGATGAGTCTATTCTTAGCAACATGTTGATGGTGTAGCACACCTCTTCAGTGTTGCTGGTGGTTCATGCTTTGTATAAAGAGAGGAGGCTGATGTGTAATGTTCACCCCTGCAGACATCTTTGAACTGGATCCAGAAAAGGCTCAGCTGGTTCAAAGAGCATGAAGACTGAAATGAGTGAAATGTTATATCTTTTTTTTATGTTTCAGGAAACACCTACTGACGCCCGTCTCCCCCTGGAGGAGGAAGAACAGCAGAACGATGAGCAGGTCGAGAGCAACAGATCCAGCACCTCTAGACAATTCAGCACAGACAGACCCTCACAGTCATACACAGACTCCATTTAGCCCAGTTCTAGTCATGTATATTACATATAGTACATTTGATTAAAAGCCATTTGTTGCTTTTGATGGCTGTTTTTATTTGAATAATTTAAAGATAGTTCATTTGTTTTAAAAACAAATTCTTTTGGGTGCATTTTTATCTTAACGTAATGATTTCTAGTCACAATAATTAATGAATGTAGTTTATTTTTTGTGTTTATTTCTTAGCAATTGTACTCACCGTGTATTTGTATTTTTTCTTCATTTTTAACTTGTATGTTGTATATTTATGAAATGATTTTGCTTGAAGAAATTAAACAAACCTGATTTTCATCCATAAATAACTGTTTTGTCATGTTATCATAAATCATATGTAATCATATGCCATCATAAATATGCTGTGTTTTGTGATGATGCACTGAGGTGAAAATAAAAACGGAGCTGCTTCACAACAAGATACAGTAATGCTTGTATTGTGCGTGTAAGATTAGTAGATAAAGGGAAATAAGTAGCTAAAACAGAGTGGAAATGATTTTCATCCATACGCAGTCCAACACAGTAGTCGTGTATTTAATAGTCAGTGAGATCTCTAATTTGACACTCTCCTCATGATCTATTCACCTCAGCTGGTTACAGCCGCTAAACAGCGCGAGTAAAGTAGTATTTGTTGCGTTTAATGACGTCATGCAGCTGTTTCTGTTTGCCTTGTGGTCACTCTGTGTACGTTTCCATTAGAAAATGAGGACAGGTATCGGTGTGCCTGTTGACAGTGGGACGGCAACAGTTGCTCAGGTGACTGAAGGCAACGCCCCCTGGAGACAGGCGGTCACGTGCTGGTGACAGACGGAGCGGCTTTACTTGCACCGTGGAGCGCAAACCGTCATCTTCAGCCGCGCGGAGAGCGCTCAGGTGTTATGGATGGACAACTGCTCCACACACGCACGCCACTATTTCCCCTTTGCTGTAAAAGAACAACAACAAACCCCACAATAACTTATTTCCTTTTAGGAGGCGTGTGTTTGATTTAACTCTCGGTTATGGATCGACTGGATGAATGGAGATTCAAGTCCGAGAAAATGGACCTGCAGGAGGATTTCTACTTCGACTACGGAGCGGAGGAAATAACAGATTATCGAGACCCCGATGAACTTCTGGCTGCTTTGAAACAAAAGGAGGAAGAGGTTGTTTTGGCAGCCCAGCTGGGAAACGCATTGCTGCTGGAAAACCGTCAGTTGAAAGATCAGAGCGACAAACTTCATGAACAATACGCAGACAAGCTGGAGGTAAGACCAATACACTTTTATTATACAGAGGAGCGGCGGCAGAGCTCAAATAACCCGTGTATAATGAAAGATTTAAGATAAAGTATGTGCTTTTAAAGGATTTGACGACGTGGCCGCGTCTAATGTTTAAAATCAGCGGGTGAAAATGAAGTGAAGGTTCCTTGTTTTCATCCACGTGGGTATGCAAACTCATTAATAATGCTTTAAAATATCAACATAAATCCTTATAACTGGTATCAAACTTTAGAGTAGAGCAACTTTGGGAGCACAATTAACCCACTATAGAAAATATACTCGGCGTACAAGGAAAGAATGTATCACACATTATAATGACCATAGATAATACGATTATTTTAACCAAAATACAAATGCTTAATAAGAAATACACCCTGTTGGCAGTTTCTTTATTGTTATATATCCAAATGGCAACTTTAAATATCATATAGAGCTACAATGGAGAAAATAGAGTGGTGAGAAACAACGTGAACAATAGAAAACATACAGTAGGCTGAACATCATTCATATTCATATATATATATATATGTGTGTGTGTATGTATCAGATATCCTCAGGAAATCTACTGTAAATTTATAATTTACATGATCATTACCAAAGCAGATGTCATATATATATATATATATATATATATATTACAGATGTAATGTCTGCTGACTTTTACACGCATTGGTCTTCATTGTGAAGCTGCAGAAGCATCACACCTCTGAGCGGTTATAACAGACTAAATAATGGCCTCATGGCTTTTCTCAGGGTGAATGTGCTGATGTCTCCTTCAGATGATTAATCGTAAATCTTATCAGGTGTGACTACAACTTAAATCACATAGGCACGGTGTTAATGTGACAAGTACTTAACAAAGTGCAATAAAGATGTGCCAAGGACTTATCTGACTAGAAACTTCACACACTGATAAATAGTTATACTTGTATGGGATATAAGGCTGAAACTAGCAATTATTTTCATTATTGATTAATTATTAATCATTTATCAAAGTAGCTGTAGATTCATTTTCTGTTGATCGACTAATCGATTAAAAGTTTCAGCTCTAATTTAACATGAGAACAGATTTGACCTAAATGCTGTAAATTCTCCCAACATCTCCAGATGCTCCATTTTCATTCAAATTCCAGCTGTAAGACATTTCCCATCATCCTTTGCAGCTGTAAATTGCTGGCACATTTTCCTTTTTAAAATAAAATGTTATCATTGCAACATCCCGTTGGCAACAAGGATGATTTATAAGCATTATCGTTTTAAAACAGTGCACCATATAAACAGATTTGTTAGAATGAACTGTAACTGTGGTTCCCCCCCCCCGCCTGTGTAGGAGCTGGAGCAGGGCAGGCATGATCTCCGGCTGAAGCTGGAGGGCTGCCAGTCCGAGTGGGAGAGCCAGGTGGGGGACCTGGAGAGGGATGTGAGGGAGCTGAGCGCCCAGGTGGAGCGCCTCACCCACGCTCTCAGCGAGGCCGAGAGGGACAAGAGTCGAGCCCAGCTGGAGCACAGCGAGCACACGCTGTGCCTCAGGGAGCAGCTCAACACTGTGAGTCTCACTCACGTAGAGTAGGCAGCGCGTGAGTTTTTAATGTGTGCATCACCTGAACTGGAGGGGAATCATAGACTTTTAGTTCGCAGGTAACTGAGCCACTGTGAAACAAACACCTGAGCGGTGGATCCAAACCTGCTGCAGGTCTTCTGAGTAATACTAGATAAGGCTGTCAACCAATCCGCACACTGAAACTCAATGTTCTTTGCAAACTACTCCGGTATCAGTCTGACTCAGTCTAATCTGCTCTAGAGCGAGGCCAGACTCTCAGGCTGTTTATAGACTCAGAGCAAGGCCATGACAAAATGCTTGCTGTACAAACAAGTTTAGATCTAAAAAGAAAAAAATGAAGTTTTCATCTGAGCAGGAGAGATAGAAGTGGAGTTTGTCAGTAGCTATGGAACAAAGTCTGAGTTGTTTGTTTCAGGCAAATGATCGTGCCAGTGTGTCGAAGAATGGGAAATCATATGTAAACAAGAAGGGGAGGGGACGTTAATGCCATGATTTGATTTTTAGATCGAGGACAGAGGGAGGAAAGCATAGAAAAACTCTCTTCCATTCATACGTGTTTGTTCATTTTCTTCATTTAAGTCACTTTCTGGCAAAAATGCAGAACAATCTCTGATTCCTGCTTCTCAAATGTGAGGATTTTCTGCTTTTCTCTGTTGTATGTCACTGTAAACTGATTACCTTTTTGAGATTTGGACTGAACAAAAGAAGACATGTAAAGA
The DNA here is from genome assembly GCA_036024295.1 of Nannoperca obscura. NCBI lineage: Eukaryota > Metazoa > Chordata > Actinopteri > Centrarchiformes > Percichthyidae > Nannoperca > Nannoperca obscura. The sequence continues at coordinate 42,899 of JAVQJL010044002.1, read as the reverse complement.
CTTCACCTTGGGCTTTAGTAATTTTTTTACGATGGGCAGATTAATCAATTATATTATATTAATAATTATGATAAAATAATCATTAGTTGCCAGACCCAGTTCATTTAGTAACATGAAGTTAACATTTAACAAAGTGCTCAGATGACATAATGGACTAAATCACTAGCAAAATACAGCTGACTCAAATCTTTATCAGCTCGTACGCGCACAAGTCAAATATTTATGATCTCCAGTGTTCAATCGTAAGGAAACAGTGGACACTAGGAGGAAAATTAAACCCGTGACATATTTTACAGCCTCGTCTCTGTCAACATGGAGGATCTGATTGGATCACACAGCTTGACAACCTTGAGAATTCTTCCAGGCTGAGAAAGTAGGGAACATTTAGCTAAACATTACGCTTGTGACGCGTTACGTTTCACACGCCCCATTACTTAGTAGAGCAGCAAGCAAAACGGCAAACCTGTGCTTGCAAAGTTGCTAATGAATCCAAACAACAGTGTGCACCCTCCCATGAGTCAAGGTCCGCAGAATAAGGAACTAAGAATGCCCCCCCCCCCCCCTCCCTCCCCCCCTCCCATGGGCAGGCTGAAGGACTTACTGAGGGAAGCTGACTGCCTACAAGTGCAGGAAAAAGTCAATTTAGATAAAAGGTGCTATCTCAGTTTGGGGCTGATCAAGGACGTGGAGAGAACGTTTTATTTGGCTGCATGGCACCAGACATGGGCACCTCTGGACTCTGCGTGGGTGTAAAAGCCAGATGAAAGAGCAAAGAAGCTCCATGTCTGACTTGGTGACGGCTGCTGTTGCTTCTGTTCCACCGCTGCCTGCGGTGAGTCGTGTCTGTTTGTCTGTGATTAAGTGTTTGTACGACAGCTCCCACAGTTATGACTGGAGCTGGGGAGTTTGTCCTGTGTGTTCTAATTTGGCTTCATTAGGCCGTATCTTTTCATAATCAGTTAATCTGTTGACTATTTCCTCAAAAATCAATAATCTTGTGCTTCAAATGTCTTGAATTGTGCGACCGACAGCACTAAACATAAAAATATTTAGTTTAGTATCTTTGAAAGCTAAGAAATGATTTAGTATTCACATCTGGGACCAGAAGACTTGGAATCAGTACATTTTTGACATTTTTGCTTCACTCAAACAATTATTTTGTTAACAAAATGTCGCTGGATGATTTTCTGTCTGTATCATTTCAGCTCTTGGCTTCAGTAGAATTGTTTGGACAAAGTTTGTTAATTTGCGTGTGGAGCAAACTTTAGATGGCATCTGTGTGCACTATGTCTCTCATGGATTGTGAGTCTACACATAATGAAGCTCTGGCTGGTTTCACAGAGCTTGAAACTATATCCTGATTGTGAGAGTGTAACCGGAGCGTGGCAGGAATCTGGAGGAGGGTGACGGTATCGCGCCACAGATACCTGAGCGAGAAAGAATTCATCATGTTAACCAGCAACCGTAAAGCAAAGCTTGTTTGATGTGAAGGGAAAGATTAGCGGCGACTCTCCACCCTGTCGCATCAGAGGAAGCGGCTGCGTAAAAGCAATGTTGGCGTGTGCCAGATAGTCACATGGTTCAGAGCTTTACAGTTGCAGGAAAGTAAGTGTTCAAATATCAGGGAGCGTTTGTTCTGATTACATTTCAAATGAGGTAATTCCTGGAACTAAAACACAACATGAGCACACTTAAGTGGAAGCGTTTATGAGTTTGTCTTGTGTCTGATGCATGTCTTTGATAATTCATTACTTGACTGAACGGACAACAGATCTTACTGGTTTAGTTTGAAAATGTTCCAACATAATTAGTTAGAAACTGGGATGTAAACACATCTAGTGGATAAGAAATGCCAGACTGGAAAGGGAGTTTGATTATTGGATGATAAGCGGGAAATGTTGATAATATTCAGAGGCATTTACTCAACTCTAAAGAAATCACTAACCTCAGTTCAGGACCTCCAAACAGTTTGTTTGGACCCGTGTCAAGTTAGATTAAGTTTGACCATCAGTCATTCACAGTTTTTGGTTAGTATGATTTATGTTAACACAAGAGACTCTGATTCAGCATGCCACAATCAATGTTGAATCTCACAGTTCTTCAATATAATAATATCTGTAGCTTGTAGCAAACAGCTGCCAGTTTATTTGGTACACCTAGCTAAAACTAATGCAGTCTGACACAACAGTCCTGCAATAAATCCTACATTCATGTTGTAGTGTTCATCTTTATGGTCATCATAGAAGCTGTAGATTGAGCTGCAGGTTGATGGGAACTATTATGATACCCAATTCATTGTTACATTTACATTTGCTGGCTCCAGCTCCTCAAATGTGAGGATTTGGTGCTTTATTTGGTGTTGATGAAACATGAGGGTAAACTGAATATCTTTTGGACAAAACAAGCAATTTGTAGATGTCACCTTGGGCTCTGAGAAATGATGTGCTTTTTCCCAATTATTTCGAGATGCAACTATTTGAGTAATCTGTTGATTATTTTCTTGATTCAATAAAATGTCAGGAAACTGTGAAAAATGTAATTTATAATTGAATTGAAATTTCGACGTCTTCAAATATCTTGTTTTGAAGATATTTATTTTGCTATCATTTATCACCCAAAAGCATAAAATCCTCACATTTGAGAAGCTTGAAACAGCAAATAGTGTGTGTTTTTGCTTATAAATACATGAATATTTGATCATCAATATAGTTGCAGAGCAATTTTCTGTCAATCAACTAATTGGTTAATTGACTAATTGTAGCTCTTTTTGCATTTCATCATCTGAATGGAGCCCAAATCTTTGGTCCACATCATTTTTGTCTGGGTGTGAATTAAATATTTGGTGATTTGGTCTTTTCTGCGTTACCTTGTCACCTCCCGCTTACCACCCACTGTTACATGACCCCGCATCCCCCTCCCCCTGGCCATGGATCACAGTGTGTTATTGGACAACTGTGACAAATCCCTCACTGTGGATTTCCGTTAGTGTAAAAGGAGATGCCTGAATTTAGTCGAGCCTCCGTGACCTCTGCTCCCTCTGCCAGCATCATGCAGCTCACAGACAAAAAGGGAAAGCCAGTATACATCAGGGAGAGATATAAATCTTTCATTTACTCCTTTTCATGTTGCCCCTCATACCCAAACATCCCATCATCCCAGGGGAAAGCCGTCTGTTCTGCGTGCTCCCTGAGGGGCTCGGCTGTGGCTTGGGTAGTCAGCTGTTCTATACCTCAGTGTTTGGGCTGGTGGAGGCCTGAGGCTTTAGGGGGCCGTGTGAGGGGATGGCATCTTTGTGTCTCTACCAAATGGACCGTCCTCCTTCCACTCCTGTTTTTGGTGATTCTCAGTGGGTCGCTGCATCTATTGTGGAAGGGGCCCATTGTTGCAGGCAACAGTAATGATGACTTTCATCTGTAAGCCCCCCTCTTCTCCTTCTCAAAGTGTGTCTGCATGCTATGTTTTGTTTTTGTCCATTAGTGCCTGCTTTACTCTCGTCACACACACACACACTTCCCACTAATTTTAGCCCTCACGCCTACCTCACTTCCTCCGTGTACTCCTAGAAACATGTACACACGCTGTCCCCTCCGCTTCACCCTCACGAAGTTCACATTGTTGCCTAATGTGGCATGATGATGTCACAGACAAGACCAAGATGCCCTCCGCTCCATCTGCCGCAGAGGCCGGCCTTTCATCTTGTATTATGCGGCGGTGATGGGACCTGACAGGGGCCTGCCAAACTGCTGAGTAAGGGGAACTGAGGACCCCGACCAGGACTGGTGGATGGGTGAGGGGGGGCGAGGGGATTGGGAGGCTTCAGAACTGGCACATCAGCAGCAGGTTTAGTTGTTAATGTTTTAAAATCATCTTGTGTTTGAGAGATATGTTTTCAGAAACGAAACAGAAACTAAAATTACTATTTAACTCCTGATGTGATGTGTGGTTTGTCAATGATTGGCTAATTGTTTCAGTTCTTTTGATGGACGAGTGATCACAGGAGTCATGTTGCCTTCTGTTCAGTTGACAAAAGTTGTTTCCAGCCTTTTTGACTTGGAAAACTCAAAGTTCTTTCAGTGTTTCTCACCAAAACACATTGTGAGTATGCTTGAGGCCCGACAAACATAGTGAAAAGTTTATCAGTATTTGCTCGTTTATTGTGTACGTTTCTTGTCATCTATCAATCAGTTAAACAGTGTGAAACCATTGTCAGGATTGTGCATCGTGTTGCTATGTGCTCTTGCATGTGATACAAACAAAACAGGGACCCTTGTGTCATTCTTCTTGTGCTGCATGGCCTGCAGCAAAAAACAAACCAAACACATGTTTAATTATAGTTACCTAATCTTCACTTTTCAGGCAGGTATCAGAATGTCTAGGGTCTAGCTTACAGGATTTTACCTCAGAGAAACCTCCCGCTATATATTTGGGTATTTTTAGATTCAAGAATGTGGTCTCACTACTCGTTAAGCTCGTGCCTTCGGCGAGCTTTGTTTTGGAGTTTCAATCCAAACGTACTTTTCTTGGTCGTACTTTGATTTCTGGATAAGTGAACTTTTACTGTGCTTAAATATCTCTGTAACCTCCTCCTCATGTCTAAAAGCAAAAGCAACATTTGTTTTCTATTACTTCCTTCGTGAATGTGGTTGAAATTCCCTTTTTACTGCTTATTTTTCATGTTTTATATTTTTACAAGGCTGTGTGTCTCGCTTCCTCCTCGATGTGTTCAAATCAGTGTGTAAGGCCTTAAGTCAAGCATCACTCCCTTCTTCCTGTATCATATCTTTTCTCTCTCACAGAGATAGACTGAGATGCTTAGTCTCTGGAGGAACGATAAGACAGCCAGCTATGAGTGCCAGTATTATTTGAAGACAAAGCATCTTTGCTAAGACAACTTTTACTTTTTTCTATCATTGATCTGTCCAGAAAACTTGAGATAAAACTTTCATCGACACACTGTGTGTGTTTTCTCTTTGGTGTGTGTGTGTAGGCGATGGAGGTGGAGAGAGCCATGTCCAGTGAGCTGCAGGCTCTAAAGCAGGAGCTCCAACAAAAAGGAAGCCACAACAGGCCGCAGGATGAGGAGCTGATCAGTGCCATGAGGGAGCAGGTAACTACTAACATGCACACTCCACATGTAGCCAAACCAAACCGAAGCTGATACTAAATGTTACTGTTGAAAGAAAGTTCATGTAAAATGTTTCTAGTCTTGAGAGCATCACATGCTCACACGGACAGAATGACCTGAACACATTGCACCAGCGCCTCTGTATGTGTTTTCATATTATTTTTCCTGTCAAACGTGTTGCCATTTACACAAGAAAATGTTGGCTGAGGATTCAAGTTGTTTTAAACTACATTTTCCCAAAACATAAAGAACATAATGCAAGACAAGACAATATCTTACAGTAAAACATTAAAGAACAGGTAATGGAACTAATTTAAAGTAAGCCAGAAGACATAAAATAAGACAAACAATTTGTACCTCCTATTATGTTTCTTCCCTCTTTAGAGCTAAAGAAATGAGCCCCAACTTCACAGAACTCCCTATATATATATCTAATAAGAACCATACAGCTAAATCAGGCTTTGTCTGACTCTTCCAATGACTGAGATCAATCCATCAAGTGCTAATATAGCCTGCCAATGCAATTCCAAATTATTGTTACCTGTTACCTGGTGGTAGAGGAGACTTGTCTCCTAATAAACACAGCTGGGGAGATTCTGGAAAATTGTTAATGCAACTACTGTTCAATACTTTTGGCTACTTGTTTCCAAAATAGAGTAAGGAAACTTCCCACATTAAATGAAGGAATGTACCTACTTAATTTTAAAACAGTTTTTTTTCAGGGAGGATAAAGTCAGAGAATATTTGCAGCACCTCCCCCAACACTCTCAGCTATCAACATTGGTGGATTGATGGGGTGTGATGTGAGCGACTGGTGGTGACATAGCTTTCATATCAATCATTTTTTAGATCTTACGTTTGTTTTTCAGGTGTTGCGTCTCACCCAGAAGGAACAGGTGCTGGAGGAGCGTTTGGAGAGTGTGTGTCAAGAAAACACTGAGCTGAGGGCGAGTTTGGCCTCATTACACACACGCCTGGCTCTGCATGACCAACTCAACCAGCAGCACAGCCAGCAGGTACATACATACATAACAGGCTTGTGCTGAAACACACACAGGGAGGCAGGCAAAGGCAGACAAGGCAGCACAAAACAGCTCAGTGTGGTTAGTTGGTGTATGAATGAAAGAGCCTCAATAACAAAGGGATTTTCTGCTCCCTGTCTGGCAGACTGGGTTTGAGCTGGGATTGTGGAAAGCATTGCTAAACAATCACCTCATCCCCGTCATTGTAACTTCCACTCGCTATTCTGGATTCCACTCGTGTTCGTTTAGTTTCATGCTAGTCCGGAGGCTGGAATCTGGCACGTCAGGATTTCTGTCTAACTGAACATTAGTGAAAACATAGTCACATGACTACTCCTCAATAGAGGATTCAATCTGAGGATGCATACTGTTGTTTTATCTCAATCTCCATCATTTGTCGTACTTGTTGCTAACCCCAGATTCACGTTAGTGCCCGCGGGTTTCGTCTCTATGTTCGTGTGTGTTCATGAATGTGTACGCACCTCCTTGTGTTTTCAGCTAGCTGAGGCGTGGCAGGAGGCCGAGGTGGCGCGGGGTCGCTCGCAGCAGCTGCAGGTCCAGGTGGAGGAGCTTCAGGAAGAGGTGTCCCTGCAGGAAGCCAGGAGCCAGGGAGATGCCTCTCTGCTGTCCGAGCTGGAGAGCAGCCTGGAGACGGCAGAGCTGGGAGTTAGCAAGGAAGAGGTACTAAAGCCGCAGGAGTCAAGCAGATAGCTCTCAATCACCGTCACAATACAGTGTTTTAAACCATTAAGCCACAGCATATTGGCTGAAGCCAAAGGTGTATTTATTCACGGCTGAAAGTGGTTCCCACAAATACACTATTTCCTCAAGATACTGCCAAAAGAACATGTGTAAACTCACACTAGATTTATAACTTTCACAAGCATCAAACATGTAAACGTGTTGTGATACAGGAGTTTTGATTAATTATCTTTGTTTTATTCACACAGTCCATTGTGAGTCTGATGCTAAATCAGCAATAGTCTTTAAGGGACATACTGTTATAACAAAGAACCAGCTTTATCATTATGGCAGTAGGTATGGGTAGGCAAAATAAAACATGACATGATGGCCTACAACATTAAACGTAAAACAGATGTTCCTGTGACAGAGCATGAGAAAATAGTTTCCAGTTCTTCTCCTAACTGTTATCGTGAATGCTGCAGAGTAATTGTGCAAAACGAAAGTAAGTAAGTAGGAAATATTCGGTTTGTCTGAACAATAGAACAAAAACAACCAGCCTGGACTACGAGTAAAAGAGGCTGTAAATTATAACAAGTACTGTCATTGACAGAGACACCAGAATAGTTTGGGACCGGCTGCACTGACTTTATCTCCATACTGCGGTTGGCAAGTGTTAGTTTTTGGGTTTGTTCTATTGAGCTCCTGCCCACAATGACTCAAGTATGTTTTGAGGGGAAATTGTTTTCCTGTGATCACTGGAAACAAGAATATTAAAGTGTTTCCTCGGAGACGTGTACAGTTATATAACATAATAATGACACCGGAGAAACATCTGTAAGTTGAATTTTAGTAAACAAAAAAAAGAAAGAAAAAATGTAGTGAAAGTAGGGTAGCTGTCTTTGCAGAGAGGAACATGGTGACAGAACATTTTGTGTGAGTTCTCCGTGACAGTGTGACTTGTGTTTGACGCGAGGAGAAGGTGCAAACGTTTTGATTTTCAAAGTGAAAACGCCACAAAGAAATGTTAGATAAGGCCAAGTTTGATTTATGCCCCTCTGACAGTGAGGCCAAATCTTCTAACTCCCCCAATCTGGGTGTCTGCTGTTATTGTTTTGCTCCAGCAGGAAAATATGATGTATACCGGTAACGGCGCTCATGAGTCACTCACTACATTTCCTGTTTGTCATAGCCACATTGTCGGAGAGTTTCCTAGTTCCACCGCTTTCAGCACACATTTACACCCGTTTTTCTAAACCCATCACAAGATTTTTTATGATTATCGTGAGATCGGTATCATCATGTGGTGTATTTTCCTCAAGGAAGATAAATAAAGTGATTATGAGGTAATGCTTGCTGTGTAAATACTTGATGTCACTCAAGCTGTAATTGGTGTAAAGAGAACATGTGGCATGCTGAAAGAAGAAAGGAGAAGGAAATCCCTTGTTTTTTTTTGTAATGGGTTTCTTTTCGTTAAAACATCTGAAACAGACTATCATTTTAATGTAGGGCAAATATACATTTGCAGCCTCCAACTTTAAAGAAAAGTTAACACTTTTTTGAATGTCATAACTGACATAAATGTGTTTTCTCCTGTCTCTCAGATAAAGCAAGAAATGGGCTCCATCCTTCAGTTACTGCACCCCCTGAGCCAGGAACTGAAGAGCTCAGGGAGGTCAGAGGTCATGGATCAAACGGAGGACCTGCAGGCCGTGCTGCAGCAGCTGAAGGGAGTGGCCCAAACCTTGGCACAGGCATCCGGCCCTCAGGTATGAGATAGTTACATAAAACGAGCAACTGGGGCAGGAGAGGCAATGCAAAACAAAAGGCTGACCTTGTTATTTGAAACCCACGGGAGGACAGGAACATTACACTGTAGCATTATGTCTTTTGCTTTTTGAATTATATATCATTATTGTCTACATGTGTAGGTTGTGTGTATATATATAAAAATGTATAATTCCCAGCTATATAATTCTTTTGTGTGTCTTGAGTTTGATGAACACGTCTGCTAGATAAACAGGCTATGAAGACCTGTGTGTGTATTAGCTGTATACTCTTTAAAAAGATAGATGGAAAGAAAAAAGACAGAGCAGCACACTTGTTGCTTTTTAAACACAGCTTATGTAAGAGAAGAAGATCTTTTAATAGTACATAAAAACATGTTTTATTGTTTCACCTTGCACCTCTAAAATGTAGGTTTTTATTATCCAGAAAAGGACAACTGTAAGTGGAATAACTTCCCCACTTTGTCACATCCTGGATCCAGAAAGTATCCTACTCACGTGCCAGTGTACATGTATTCACAGTTAGCCTATCTACCCCCTAGTGGCTGCAAGAGGCACCATACTGAACCATGCTGAGGCTGTGTCCTTTTTTTGCAATGGATGCCAATGTATTGTTGCAATTGATCGCTTATATGCTTCACTAAGCCTCTATTTGTCACAAGCGAGCATATACAGTTGTCCGGTTGTGTCTCGTGGCGTTTGTTTTCCATTCAGACCAGTAACGGGCGTTTATCACTGTAACTAAATATTCTCGCCCCGCCCTCTTCCTCCCTCGGAGCACTGTGCAAATAGGCTGAAGCAACAGAAACTCCTTTTGGTGTACATTTCTGAGAAATGCACAGCAGACACCTGATCTCTCTGTCACCTTCTCAGTCACAGGAGCTGAATCGAGCTTTTGTCGACAGGACGGGTGATAAGTGTGGGAATCCGAGCACAGGACGGGAGCTGACAGATCAGGTAACCCAGTGATGGAGGAGCGGAGCACACAGCGGCCCATTATTTTAGGATTTGGCTGCTGTTACTGAAATCATCTCTCAGACAGATTCACTGAAATTACTGCTTGCTACCAGCTTTAATTGGCATAAATTATTCAGTGCATGACTTACAACTTGTAGCCTCTGTACTTGAATTTTTCACTTTAATTCAATTTTGTAGCTTTTATAAAAGGTTCAATTGAATGTTTGGTTATGTATAACACTGGAATTAGTTTATTCACCAATTACACAAAGTGTCTTTAGTTTTTATTTTATCCTATTGCAATTTAACAAACAATAAGTGTGAAAAACAAATGTACATCTTGCTCGGAGAAAACAAAACAAAAAGCACTAACAAGGCTCATTTTAAAATGTTTTTTTTATTACAGCTACAATGTTTCAACCACAAACTGGCTCTTCATATGGTACAGAGGAATCAAAGGATTAAAAATAATAAAAAAGAAATTTTAACAGGAACAGCTTTGGAAGGCAGAAGCCATTTTAGTGCAACAACAATGCCTTTTATTTGTGTTTTGAACAGATAAAAACTGAGTTTTACACAGCGGTCTAAACACAGTTCATTTCTTCATCCTCCAGAACGTCCAGCTGCAGCAGGAAAACGCTGAGCTGAAGCAAAAGCTGCAGAGCGTACAGGAGCAGGCTGAAGTCGTCCAACAGGCCATCAGAGACCGAGATGAAGCCATAGCCAAGTGAGAAGCTAATATTTGTCCTCAATATTCTCAAAGAAAATTACAATATCCAATATGCTCAGACGCCTTTGACAGTATTGTTTGAGATGCATAGATTTTAGGTTGAATATTCTGGAAATAAAATCAATGAATTACTGTTAGGGGCACACAAAGAGAGAAGGGTATTCATTGATTTCATATAGAAAAGCTACTCTTGCAGCCATAAGAACGAGTTTGAACGTGACATTTCTGTGATGTGACTGAAGAGGTTTCATTATTTCTTGGTAGGAAAAACCTGATGGAGGCCGAGTTGGTGAGAAGTAAAAATGACATGATGTCCCTGAACAACCAGTTATTAGAAGCCATCCAACGTAAACTGGAGCTGTCACAGGAACTGGAGGCCTGGCAGGTGGGATCTGTTTTTTTTTCTCTGTAGAGCTTTTTGTCCCCCCTGTGCAATCTGCTCTATCCTAAACCACTTAAATCATCTCTCATGCTGTCTCTTTGTCACGCTGTCTTAACTCCCTTGCAATCTGTGAGCTCATCTCAGATCCTTACACCCTTAGCATCTGCATCATAACTAACAAAAAGTCACTTTTTGAAGCAGGCTGTCTGCAGTTTTAGTAATAATTTGACAAGAGAGGAGGTGGATGTATCTCAGTTTGGCACAGACGCAGCCATATATCTCTCAGCCCTGTCAGTTTGGAGGGATATGAACGGCAGGTGTCTCTGTCTACGAGTCCTTCTGCTGCTGAGTCACTATGCCAAGCCGAGCCATCTGCTGGAGGGTCTGATCTCTCGTGTCCTGATGAAGATAATGCAGATAACATTTGAACAAAAACACTGATTCATTTTCTGGACAAATCATGTTTGTTATCCAAAAGCAGAAGTATGGCTAAAATAATTCACTAAAAAGTGTTAATTGTTTGTTATCATTGATAACAATCAATCAAAAATAATCTGTAAAAAAGTATTGCTTTGGATTTGTAATGCAAACATATAAATGTGTGTGTGCAGATTCAGACAGGTATATAAGAGGCGTGACAACACACAAACATCAATCTACAAATATATAATTAATTTACACTTGCAGTGATGGGTCCACAAAAACAAACTGTTAAAGAAATGTACATGAATAAAGCCATGTACAAATCCACAGAATAGTTCAACAAAGAACAGAGAAAACAGTTAAATGTAGATCATGAAAGCATGATACTATAATATGGTTTGTTTTAGAAGTCACTCTTTTAACTTGTTGTGTGCAAAGAAACCTAGCGTCTGCAAACTACCAGTAGTACTCTAACACCCCTTCAGCGTCAGATCAACTGACCGAAGAATTAAATCTTCCAAAGCAGGTCACAAATGTAGTTTCATTTTAAAGCGGCTAAAATAGTTGTTTTTGTCAAATGTTAAATGAGGATGAGTAAACGGTTCATTTGTTGGAGACTGTTTTAAGCAAAGGATTAATACACCTTTGGTGATCTAGTGCGTATTTACAGCAGCAGCGTAAAAACCACAGTGCCCATGTTCATTGTAATGAAGGAACATGTCACCCATTGCAATGATGTGCCTCACTGGTGTGTCTTTAATAGTGGAGATCTAAGGTACAGATGAACATGCAACAGTGTATCAGGGTTTGGCTACAGAGACAAGACTTGTTAGTTTTAATGATGTGGGAGACACCGGACTGAATCCCTGCTCCTCAGACTTCCTGCTCATTTTCTCTTCCTCCCCACTTTTCCTCAGGATGACATCCAGATCATCATCAACCAGCAGCTCAGGTCGCAGCAGCAGTCGGAGCTTCCTCAGAAGAAGTCCACCTCCAACGGCATGTCCTTCTTTCGCAGGCCCAACAGGACGGCCTCCACCCTGACACGCCAGCCCTCCACCTGGAGTTCAGACACTAATCAGGATAAAACCCAATCCCCCTGGAGGGACTGGTTAAGACGAGGGAAAGGGGCACAGTATGGCAAATAACGGACAATGAGTGCTATACCTTCCTCCGGAATGCTGAGGATGTGGCGGGAGGACACGTCAGAGTGCAGCTTCCCGTACATCTTGTGTGGTGAAAAGAAGCCGTGAAGACACTTTTAATTCAGTAATGAACAACAGAGCCACTACGGACAAAAAGTTGTCAAATAGACACGTGTACACATTTCACTGAGAGGCTGAGCCTTCCTAAAATCTAAACTGTGACTACGTGGGACACTAGTATTTTCACAGAACTAAACTGGAAAGGTTTGCTTGAGACTGTAAATATTGTGCCTTATTTTGTAATATTGGTAACATTGTGAATGTCTTCATGTCTGAGACTTTATATGTTATACATAACAGGTGTAGATCAGCTCAGAGAATTTGTTATTGTCACAGATCAAAAGAGGAGGAGCAGTACGGTCAAGAAATAAACGATCAGACTGTTTGTAATCGTACTGATGTTTGTCTTTTTCTTACTGTCAGTTATGCTCAAAAGCTAAACGTAAAAATATTAATTGTATAAGAAACACTGTCTTTGTGTACACTGAGAAAGCAGCTTTTTGTTGTTCTGAATGATTTGATGCGGCATGTATCACATGTATGTGTTCAATATTAAAGCTGTTTAGTACAAACGCTGTTGTTTCCCAACTTGTCTGACTGACCACACCTGGAACAACTGCTGGATCACTTCATAAAACATCAAATAATCCTTTGAGGGTGTTTTTGACGGTTCGTGTTCAGAATGTTAATATAATAAACTGAACAGGGGAGAATCACAACAGCTGACAACACAGCTCGACCAGTAGCAAGAAACGCCTAAAAATGTGAGTAAAGATAACTACTCGATTCAGAGCAAAATATTTTTTGCTATTTTGATTTTTATAAAATAATTTAAGATTAATCACAGAAATTTCATTTACATGTTCAAAGTTAAATTTATTTTTACTGCCTTACAGCATGAAATTGTCATAACATATCTGCAGCATATTGTTAAGGCTAAGGATCCAGGACACACATTACTGCATGTAAGTTAATAAATTAATGAACTGAAAAAATAACAGATACCAAACACCACCATGGTGCTGCTGCAGCAGGACAGAAGGAGAAAGCCAGCTGAACAAAAGGGCCTGCTTATATTGGCTCAGCACACTAATCAACACAGGTGCCTGCCAATCACATGATCAACTCAAAATCACTAGCCAACAGGAAACACCAAAATTAAACAGGATGTAACAACGGAAAGTTCTACCATGGAACTTTACATACTCTGTTTTGGTCTTTAATTTGAATTCCTTTGACGTAAATTAATTTCAAGACACGTCCCTCCTTTTTACACACTTAAAAAATGCTCAACTATGATATTATCACTGGGTGGCTGTTAAATTTCTGCTTCAGCATGTTTAATTACCATATCCATGTACCATATACCATACTACTCACATTACTGGTGATAAGGGTTTGGTTGCAGTAAAAAGTCAAACCGTTTTTTCAATGGGTCACAACAAATAATAATTACATAATAATTATAGGACATCAAACACATAGGAGACACTGACACCATCACACTCTTTAAAGTAAAAGGCTCAGACAAAATTATCAAAAGGGGCATATGTTAAAAGCCTGTTTGACTAATTACAAAAGACAATTCTAGTAGAAAAATTAAGATATTCTAATGTAGACACACATTTTTTACAACTAGTCAAAAAATGTCAAAAGGGCTTGCATTAACCTCACACAGCCAGTTCAGTCTCACATTTGAGAAAAAAGGAAAGAAAGAAGAAAAAGTTATTCTCGACAAATGACACGTTTTGAGCTCCGATTTCAAGTGTTACTGTTATCATTTTGTAATTTTTGAAAAATATTTTTCACAAAATGTATTTACTAAATAAAGGTATTATTTTATTTTTTTGCCAGGCCCCGAAATGACTAAATATCATTTGTGTGTGATATAGTGTTCATCCAGGTGTTTAAACTAAGTCTAAGTCGTATAAAATATAATTCATATATTCTTTTTAAATGTACATGCACATTCTCCCTTTTTTTTAACATAGTAAATGCAAAAAGTTTCTTATCTGGAGCTTATCTTCGTTTTTACATAACTGTCAAGAATGATTCTTACAACTATTTATTGTGAATAGAATTTAATATATTTATTTTCATTACTCTTATTTAGAGTTGCATACGTTCAATATCTACAATATGCCATACAGAGAGGTTGTTTTATTAACCCATTTAAGATTATGTTTTTATGTTTTGTAAAAAAGTTACTCAGGACAGCAGACCATCCGTCTCATTTTGATGACGTTTACAATTTCAATTTACTGAGTAACTGCTACTGGTTTCGTAGAAGCAATTTCGTAAATCAAAAACACACACTTCATTCCGTCAAACAGGTACGACAACCCTCTTTATCGTTTGCATACATTATTTAGACTGATAATACACGTAATCAATAGAAAAGTTGATAAAATCAATGCTGAAATAGAGTCGTGGTGACATCTTAGCTTGCTACTTCACAAGCTAGCTAACTAGCCCTGATGTAGGACGGTCACTGCTAAGAGCTAACCCTCTTAGCTAGTTAGCTAACTAGCAGGAAGTAGCTAAAGCTGCTACTAAATTTCTAAATGGGTGACATGGCACTTTTGAAATAGCATAACAGTGGCTAGTTGTAAAGCCGGTTCAATAAAGTAACACGAGTTATGACTGTAAGGTGTTTAACTGAAGTGATTGGTAACCGTGACAACACATTGTAACGAGAAGCCGCCGACGAGCACCGAACCAGCAAACAGTATAGTCAACGATTATGACAGCCTGTCCATATGTTCACTGCTCCGTGTCAGACTGGTAGCAGGAGTGGTTGTTTTATTGATTTGTTTTCTGAAAGTTTCTAACCTCGTCAGAAGCGGTTTCTCATAATCAACAACCCATATTTGCCTGTCAAATTTGCCCAGTGGTATCTTCCGAGGAGAAATAGAATGTAACGGGCGACTAGTATTTATTTAAGGTGCACCCAACAATCATGATGATATGCTGTATGAAATATTGTTAACTCACAAAGAGGATGTATTCACGAGTCCCTGCACAAATCGGCATACTTGGAAACATAAAATAGACAGTTAATATTAAACTGTCAAAGTCAGAGGGGAGATCATATTGTGTTAGGAAATGAATCAAGAGTAAAAACAGTAGGAGGCAAACAAGAAAATAATACATTCAGTCCAAAGTAGAGTTGGTATGATGTGGAGAAGAGGAATAAAAAGTAAAGATGATGTAATAATGAGCAGATTGAAATTAGTAAAAAGTAATCGAAATGGTACTCTTTACATTATTGGAAAAACATCTGGCACTTTTTTTGTGATCAGTGTAGAGCATGTCCTTGATAAAATGCAGAATATATGAGATACAAAGGCAAGAGAAGTTTTCACAATTGTGCAGATGAAGACTATTAGAGTGTGGAGGTTTGTAGAAAATGCAGGAGATGTCTGTATAGATATTTGAGGACAACTGAACTGATTAAGCGACTGTAGAGGCTTGGCAATGAGGGACATTATATTCCGGAGGCATTAATGCAACATCAAGAATACAGGAAAAGGAGGAGAATGTATTATGGCACATTTTGATTAAAATTACAGACAAAGTGATGTAGTGGCCTGGAGACACAAGTTCCAGTTAATTTGAATGAAGTGGTGATAAAAAAAAGCTGTTAATGATTAGGTGCCGAAGTTGTGCAGCTCTGCATTTTACTGAAAGGATAAGGTGATTATGATTTTGTGTGTATGTGGAAATATATTGTACATTGTCACTAATTCCTTACTTGGAAATTGTAAGTCTTGTTCCAGTGCCACTTAGTTGTTGTGTCTGCATTGTTCCTTAAGGCTGGGATCTTGGATGGAATGAGCGTTGAGCCCCAGTGAGATGACAGACCAGGGCAACAACAACCAGAACATCTCCTGCAACCCCTTCGCTGCCCTCTTCAGCTCACTGGCTGATGCCAAGCAGTTTGCCTCAGGCCAGAAACCACAACAAGTGTCTGCAGAACCACCACGTGAGATTTCGGAGCTATTGCAAAATAGAGTCGGTGCTTTCGTGGATCAATGAGTCAAAATGCAGTTCATAAGAAAATGCATATATAACATCATATCAGCGTTCGAGAAGTATTTGTGTTTTAAAAATTTCTTGTCAGTATATGTCATACATTACATTTAAGGTATTCACATGGTTTCATACTCTTGTATTACAGTGGAGGACTCCGGAGAGAGCCAGTCAGAATCAGAAAACTCTGTATCAGACAGCGTTGATGACAATGACGACTCCCTGGCAGAGATCAGCCGCTCCTTCCGGTCCCGGCAGGAGCTGTGTGAACAGCTCAATGTCAATCACATGATCCAGCGGATTTTTCTCATTACTCTGGACAACAGTAAGTAAAAGGAGAAAAATAATCAGTAACGCTTTCATACAGCACTAATGCACAGGACTCTATAGGTCTATTGAATACATGCTGGACCCATGAATATGAGACAACTGTCACAGCCTAAACTCTGGCTGTCACATTTATCCATATTCATGCTCCTTCTTTCTTTTTGACTTGTCTATCTCTTTACACATCTCTGTCGCTTCTTTCTGTCTCACTTTTTAGGGTTGGTTAAATTACACGTATACATCAATTTTATTAAATTAGTTTTCACGCCTTTCAACTTGTGTCCAATCACACGTTGAACCATTAAGATCGGTCTGAATGGGATGCTACAAAGAAAACCTTCACATTGCGTAGAAGTAGTCACTGTGTCCTTTTTTTTTAATTTACACTGGAAATTCAAGATGGTAGACAGTAGAGATGATTAACAATGGTAAACACCAGCACTTTCTGCAATTTCTAGTTAACTTATTGTAGCTGTATGTTTATAGTAAACTTGCAGCAATTCTAGAGTAACTCTAGTTTCTGTAGTAACCGGTCTTCAGTTCACCTTTTCATACCAAAGCTGAACAGTGTAAAACCCTGGGTGTGAGATGGGAGTTGCATATTACGGTCAGGTAATTCATATTTGACCCTTTGGCATTACAAGCAAACCATTTTGTCCCTGAGGTACTTGCTTCAGTCTGAAAGAGACAGACAGACAGACAGACAGACAAGTGTCAGATGTAAATGTGTTGTACCTAAATAGCATAGTCCGTCTGTTCTGCTGTTCTTTGCGGTATTGTTGGTAGGTTTCCAGTGTGTACTGCAACAAATGACTCACCACCCTTTAAGACAATACAAAGACCTTGCACACTGTGAAGTCTCCCTGTGAAGTCTGACTGTGAGTTGGCTGGGTCTCTCCAGTACAGACCGCTCAAGGGCGAGTCATGGTGCGCAGGAAATGCAGGCTAAAAGCCCCTCTGTTTTCACATAGAGCCCTTTGATGGATTCCTCTACCACCTCAGTCTGAAATAAACCAGAGTGAATACATGCTGTGCGTTTAATCCTCCTGTGTCTTATTTATTTTGATGTTGATGTTAATGCTGTTGATATTTTTCTCGACTACAATGAATCCAGTATTCATGGTTGGCTTGGTTTAAGCTTCATGGGAAGCAATATGGGCAATGTGATTTGAGCAGACCTTATTTCATGGTCCCTGGCTTTATTCTCACCATTAGGTGATCCCAGTCTGAGAGGAGGTAATGGGATCCCTCCTCGCTGTGTTTACCTGGAGGAGATGGCTGCAGATCTGGATGGACAGGACTGGCTCGACATGGACAACATAGAACAGGTCACATGGCAACAACATGTTTTTCACTCTACTCTTCCCATGCCTTGTTTCTCTCCTCTCAATAAACCACTAAATGTTTGGTACAATTGGTAACCTCCAGGCGTTGTTCAACCGCCTGCTGCTGCTAGAGCCAGGAAACCACCTCATCTACATGACGTCATGCAGCGCTGTTAACCTGTCTGCTGACCGTGATGCTGGAGAGAAGCGTGTCATCCCGTACCTTTTTGCTTGTTACCAAAGGGCCAAAGAAGAGGTGCGAGTTTCTACTGCAGGACTGTAATTGTCGTAGTTTAATGCAACTATTTTCAGAGCTTGCCTGCTGTTAATAGACCTTCCTCACTAATTGGAACTTAAAAATAACCCATTCTCTTCCATAATTCATTGACTTGATTGTCTGTGCACCAGGTGACGAAGGTACCGGAGAAGCTACTGTCGTTTGCCGTTCGCTGTAAGAACCTGACAGTTTCTAACACACGGACGGTCCTGCTCACCCCAGAGATCTACATCAGCCAGAATGTCTACGAACAGCTTCTGGACCTGCTGCTGGAAGCTTTCAGTGGAGCACGTAAGTTCAGGATTGGGCCAGTTTAGGCGTGACTGTTTCCTTCGTCGTGTATTTTGTATTTTAGTTTTCTCTTCTCAGTTTCTTACAAAGTTACTGTGTTTCAGAACCCGAGGAGGTGGTCGAGTTTGTGGAGGAGGCCATTGCTGGCATCCTCTCCGACCAGGAGGTACGTACCTTCGCGGAGGTGATAGTACCAGTGTTTGATATCTTCCAGGGACGCGTCAAAGACTTGGACCTGTGCCAGCCTCTCCTCTACTCACACCTAGATGTCCTGCTCTATTTCAGCCACAATAAA
This sequence comes from Nannoperca obscura, assembly GCA_036024295.1. Classification (NCBI taxonomy): domain Eukaryota; kingdom Metazoa; phylum Chordata; class Actinopteri; order Centrarchiformes; family Percichthyidae; genus Nannoperca; species Nannoperca obscura. The sequence continues at coordinate 24,040 of JAVQJL010044002.1, read as the reverse complement.
GATATTGCCAAGGTCAGGAGACACACACTGATGTTTTCAAATGTTGTTGTAAATTTGCCTACGTACAGCAGCTGTTCATTTCAGTGATGCTACTAATCAAGTGATATACAATAATATACAGTAAGCACAGAATCACAGTCAGATATATTGTAATGGTATAACGTTTCACTGTGCTACCTAAACCTTTGATGCTTCTTTAGTCCCCCTAACTTTTCAAATCCTTCCACAGTTGTTGTTCTTTTTCGGCTTTCATAGGTGTTGGTGGAACACATTCAGCCCAAAGACCCAGCTAATGGTTTACAGTATCAGAAGAGCCTACTGGGGGCAGTGTTGAGTATATCCTGCTTGTTGAAAACCCCAGGTGTGGTGGAGGGGCATGGCTACTTCCTGAACCCCTCCCGCTCCAGTGCCCAGGAGACAAAGGTCCAGGAGGCCAACATCCACCAGGTAAACAGATAGTCTTTGTTTGATGTTCTTGTTTTGTTTACATAAAAAAAAAAAGAAACTGTATCCTGATTGTCAAACTTTGTCTCTGGGATAATCATCTTTACTGCCCTTGTGTTGCAGTTTATGGGCCAGTTTCATGACAAGTTGCACCAGATCTTGAAAAACCTTCTCCAGCGATCTGGTGAGACGCGCCACTTGCTGCTCTCATGGTTGGGCAGCTGTCTGCAGGCTAACGCTGGCCGGGCCAAGATATGGGCCAATCAGATGCCAGAGATCTTCTTCCAGATGTACGCCTCAGATGCATTCTTTTTAAACTTGGGTGCAGCACTGCTGAAGCTGTGCCAGCCCTTCTGCAGGCCACGATCACCCAAACTGCTTACCTTTAACCCTACCTACTGCGCTCTCAAAGAGCTGAGCGAAGAAGAAAGGCATAATCGCAACGTGCACGCAAGAGGTTAATATACGTGAAAATCAGTGTCAATAACCCTTCCCTTTGACCATTCTAAACATTGATACATGATCAGTTTTAATGCAGCAGCTCTGCTATTTGTTTTGCTTTTATAAGTGGCTTTGTAGCAGTTTTTACAGCATTTGTTTTAATAGCAGTAGTGTTTTCAATTTCATGACTAAATGATCCCTTTCCTCTTACACCAGGTCTCGACAAGGAAACCTGTCTGATCCCTGTGCCCCCTCAGCAGCCGGTGGAATCTGCACAGTCCTACAGCCTGCTGACTGAAAACCTCATCTTCACACAACTCACCCTGCATCTTGGCTTCCACAGGTACATACCTTCAAACCCTCACCAACATAATGTCCATACAGATTTAAAAGAGACTATTTGTTTCACAGATCTCACAGAAATGTAGTGTACTCTATGCTTCTCGTGTTAGCACCATATGTCAGAATTAAACCATGTTGTCTTTGTTCTGTTTGTCTCCATGCATCTGTGCGCATCTATAATTTGCATGTGCAGACTCCATGAGCAGATGGTGAAGATGAACCAGTCTCTCCACCGGCTCCAGGTGACATGGCAGGAGGCCCAGCGAACAGGCAACCCTATGTCGGAGCAGCTCCTGGAGCAGTTTGAGCGCCTGATGATTGTTTATCTGTCAACCAAAGCTGCCACTACACAGCCTGCCATGCTGCAATGCTGCCTTAACCTCCAAGCTTCCACTGGTACTCTGCTGGTTCAGCTTGGCATGGGAAACCAGGGGCCTGAACATGTAGCACTCAGTTTTCCCCTTCCCACCCTGCAGGATACCATGCTGTGCTATGTACCAGGTAGGGCAGTGAAACAGAAAGCAGTTTGAAAGCCATGGTTTAGGCCCAGTGAAAAAGTTCAAATACTTTCGGACCTGATATTTAAGTCTCTAACTTTGGGTTGTATACAGCTGATACTCAAAAATGTTTTTAAATTACTGCAGCTGTGCATTAGTCACTTGTAGTACACGTATTCATTCGTGGTGAACATTCCTACATGTGATAGTCGTTACTTACGTGTGTCTTTTGTTTGTCAGAGTTTTTTGCAGAGAACATGGGAGATTTTTTCATCTTCCTGCGTCGATTTGCAGACGATGTTTTGGAGACGTCTGCAGAAAATCTGGAGCAAATCCTCAACTTTATCACTGTCTTCATGGGTAACGTCGAGAGGTACGAGACTTGTGGACTGTGGTCAGTTGAAAGGAAGAATTGTAAGGCCCAACGGGGTTTGAATGGTGCAGGTCATCTCTTCAATCCCTCCTGTCTTGTTATGCACAAACAGGATGAAGAACCCTCATTTAAGAGCAAAGCTGGCAGAGGTCTTAGAGGCGGTGATGCCCCACATGGAGCCGGTGGCTCCTGGTGTTGTTCAACCAATTGTGTTCCAGCGAGAGAGAGTCTTCTGCTCCTATAGACATGCACCTCAGCTGGCCGAGGCCCTCATCACCGTGTTTGTCGACATTGAATTCACAGGTGAGGCCAGATGTATACCTCCCCAAGTTGTGCTTTGCTAGTGCTAGATGTAGATGTAACAGCACTGAGCTCGTTTTTTAACAGTACTACCGACTTTGAATTAATGTAGATCCATAGATTGCTTAACAGGTGCTGTCACAAGTGTGCACAGTCTGTCTTTGATTAAAACGTCATGTAACACTCACACAAATCTGACTTTTGGGATCATTAAGATCTTGAAGGTTGGCTTGTGTGTGAACACCTTTGTGTGTTCTGCAGAAGCTGAATGAAGTGAAAACAAAACTACGAATGTAGCAATGAAGCGTCTTTGATTTTATTTGGTATTTTTCAGGTGATCCTCATCAGTTTGAACAGAAATTCAATTACAGAAGACCCATGTACCCCATCCTCAAGTACATGTGGGGCAAAGAGAGCTATAGGGAGAGCATCAAGGTAACAAGAAACCAGACTCTTTGAGATTCTTCATCCAAGTAAACTGTTTTCAAAACAGTGGTATGATGTATTTTTTACCTTACAAAAAAAAAGTTATTTTTCTGTGTGAGTTTGGTGTGGTCTTTATGTGGTTGCTGTGAGACTGTTTGGTTGCATCTGAGAATCCTCAAAAATCTCGTCCTGTTCCAGTCATGTTGTTTGCTGTCTCAATAGCTAGAATTAAACTCCTTAAATCTCTTTCTTTAAGAATATTCTCACCTACAAATTCACCACTGAAGGTTATATAATAAGTCTATAAACGTGTGTCCAGACCACATACTTTTGTACCGGAATGGCAGTATAAGAAACATATAAATATGGTGTTAATATTTTGTGGTGTGTGTACATAAACATCTTTATTGGCTATCCGGTGCATTATGGAGTTTATGATTGGGCCACTTCATGAATAGCATATATTGATTTTTGGTGCCAAGATCAGCAAATAATTTCCTCTAGAAGCCCTCCATCCTCTCTCTCTCTCTCTCTCTCTCTCTCTCTCTCTCTCTCTTTTTCTCTCTCTGTCGCTCTCTCATCACATCTCATTCAGATGGTTTTCTAGTATGAGAGGAGTAGCAGTGAGGAAAGGTGGGATAAAAGAGGAGGATAGAAAACGCCCTGGGGTGTGCTTTAATAGCCCTGCGATGGACCAGCACACTGTCCAGGATGTTTCATTATATTTCACTCAATGCATGCTGGGATAGGCTTTGGCTGCTTGTTACTACCCTCAGTAGCCATAAGTGTAAAGGCAATGAAGGAATGAATGGAGGCAAAAACAAGCATGCACGGTTTACTACCATGTGCTTATATATTGGGAGACTGTAATTTATCAATCAGATTGATCCCAATGTGCTCTTCATGCAGTCTGACATCTCTTGTTTCAGCATTTGGCGCACTATGCATCTGAGAACCTGGAGGCCATGAACCCCCCTCTGTTCCTCAGGTTCCTCAACTTACTGATGAATGATGCCATCTTCCTACTGGATGAGGCCATTCAGGTAAGACCGATGAGTTCACCGTCACCCACACATGAGACACTTTACACCAATTCGGGCACAAAAGCTTTTCCATCACAGTGCTATTGTGTATTATATACAGTAAACTACCATTATGTTTTCACTTCCAGTTTGTTGTGATGCTCACTTCACATGAAATTGGTGGTAAAGGCTAGCTTTGCTTAAGCAATAAAGACAAAATACTGGATACAAAGAGGGAATCTGGCCCAGGTTTGATAAACTATGGGGATATAAACTTGCTTGCAAAAAATGTTTATTAATTTAAATCCTCATATCTGATAGCTTGTTTATTATTTTAGCTGTGTTTTTATCATAGTCAGACTTTTTCTATTAGCTCAACAAAATAATAACACTGATACTCCGTCTTGTTGTGTTGTAGTACCTGAGTAAAATCAAGGTTCTGCAGCTCGAGCGGGATCGAGGGGAGTGGGAAGGCCTGGCCCCCGATGCCCGAAGAGAGAAGGAGTCAAGCCTGCAGATGTTTGGACAACTGGGACGCTTCCACAACATCATGTCTAATGAGACCATCGGCACGCTGGCCTTCCTCACCTCAGGTCAGGCAGAAAAAATATGACTTGATATGGATTCATGCATTTCAAGTTTATCTTCATCCCTCCCATGGTTTTTCTTTTATCATTCTCCTGATTTCCAGAGATCAAGGGGATCTTTGTGCACCCCTTCCTGGCTGAGAGGATCATCTCCATGCTGAACTACTTCCTGCAGCACCTAGTGGGTCCTAAGATGGGTGCCCTTAAAGTCAAGGACTTCAGTGAGTTTGACTTCAAGCCCCAGCAGCTTGTTTCTGACATCTGCACCATCTACCTGAATTTGGGGTATGTTGTGATCACTCTTTGTGGAATTGTTAACAATAGAGAAGAAACTGTAACACAAAAAGCTGCTTCTGTCTTTTTTTATGTTGTATAATTTGTATAATCTTGTTCCTGTGTTGGTGCCATATCCTCTGAAGAAGAAGTAAAGTGACACACTGCTGAGTGTGATCACTGTTTCCAATAAAAGAAATGTTGGTTTCTGTCTTTGGCAGTGATGAGGAGAATTTCTGTGCTACAGTCCCAAAGGATGGACGATCGTACTCTGCTACCCTCTTCTCCCAAACAGTTAGGGTACTGAAGAAGATAAACAAGCCTGGGGACATGATTGTGGCTTTTGGACTCGTTGCTGATAAAATAAAGGTATCATTCGACTTGTAAACTGTTTGCCACAGATAACACTAGAATACCTCTTTGTTTTATGAATCTATGCGATGGTCACTGTGATGAAACATTCAACTTTTGTTGTCGTTGTGCCTCTGTTTCAGTCCCATGCAGACAGACAGCAGCAGGAAGAGGAGACGTATTCAGATGCCCCAGATGAGTTTTTGGATCCCATCATGTCCACTCTGATGCTGGATCCTGTTCTTCTCCCTTCCTCCAATGTCACAGTTGACCGCTCGACTATAGCAAGGCATCTCCTCAGGTTAGTTGCTTGCTACAGGGCGCTGAATTTCTCTCAAGATGACTGCCATCGTTTGTCTTCTTTGTAGACGGAGAAATTTGGATATTTGTGTTTAACAATTTACTAATTATGTCCTCCTTGCAGTGACCAGACAGACCCCTTTAACCGCAGTCCTCTAACCATGGACCAGATCAGGCCCAACGAGGCACTCAAACAGCAGATCTTACAGTGGCTGGATAAGCATAAGCAGGAGAGGCTTCAACTGGGACCCAGTGGCTAGCCGGTGATCCCTCGCTGTGATAAACAATGACTGAATTCTTGTTTTCTCTCCTGGCTCACATCTCGCGTGCTCCTCTGCTTCTTGGCCAGTGTGCTTGCCTCTGTGGATTTCTTCGGACTCCTCCGGTCCGACTAACATTGCATTAGCCTTTTTCACGCAGCCTTCATGCTCAGTGGATAATCTCTCTGTGACAGTCCAGGCAAACTGTAGCCCACCGGCTGGTGACAACTTCAAAATCCATGCACAGTAGCTGTTCGACTCCCATGATGCCCTACAGTAACAATAGTAGGGTGATTCAACCTCTGGTTCCTCTCTCCCTGAATACTGTGTATTAATTTGTTATTTTTACAATCAGAACTGTGGCCAGAAGTATCAGTTTCAACATGACTTGTTGAATGTACTGTATGAACTCATGACTGGCCAGCTGGTCCTAACTAGATTTTATACTGCAAGGTAAGTATTTTTGGGAACTCTTAAGGCAGAAAATGGATGGAATCGCTTATGATTTGATCTCGATTTCACCTTCATGAAGAATACATTATGCACTGCCTTTGAACAGATCTTGGAACACCTCATATTTTAGCACATTTGGTTAAATCTCAAGCAGCATTGTAAATAAAATCAGCAATTAAAAGTCAAGCATAGGTTAAACTGAATTTAATTGTGTCTCTGACTTTTCTTTTAGTGAAAATAATCTAGATTTACTTGGAAGATGTTCAGAATGTTGTTTACTGTAATAAGACAAACTAGCACAAAAACCATACTGTGAAATTTGTATTTGAACACGTATAGACGAATCTTCAAGTGCACCTGCCTTTAATCAAGCACTAATTAAAGACCTCGTTAGGATCTGAGAGCTTGCTAATTAATAGGCTGTTGGATATAAGTATATTAACAGTTTCAATTACTTTACAATAATTACACTAATTTGAAGGGCATTTTAGGTTACATACACACACATTTAAAAAAAAAAGTAATCTACCTGAAATTGCCAGAATGCATTGACAAAATTGACATTTCCAGCATTAATAGACACTATTGTTTAATATGTCAATGCAGTGTGGAAAGTGGAGAGGAGCTGCTCACTGCTGTTGCAGGTTAATACTAATTGACAGTGGTGTGATGGATCTATGGGCAATCTAAACAGCAATCACAAAAGTTTTGTAATATTAAAGTGTTGAATCCTTGCAAAAACATTTTTGCTTGCAATTTATTTGAATTGTAAACTTTTAAAATTCCTCTGATTTTAGAAAGCTCCCATGCAAATGACGGCTGATCTTGATCTTAAAATGCGGACTGTTCTGGAAATGTCATACAATTTCTCCTTAACTATCAACCAAAGTCTGACTAAATAAGTCTGACTGAATAAATCTGACGTGAGAAATTTATAATATATCTACATTGCCTAGTTTTAATAAAATGTTTGTGGTGAAACATGACTTTTGCTAAATGTATTTTGCCAAGTTATTTCCAATAAGATTACAAATGACAATATTTTCTCTATTTATATCATATTTCTTGAGGTAGAACCAAAAAATGCCATAATATAGGGTATTCCATCATTTTTGAGCAGCAGTGCAAACAACCATTGTCATCCTTTGACTGACATTCACCAGATGAACTGATGTATCCTGATCTAACATTTTGAACAGATGCTTAATTGTGTGAAACAGTGAACTAACGTGGGTAAACAGTTGATCAATAGAACCGGTGCCTAAAACCAAGAGCCTTGCAGTAAACGTCAATGAATGAGGATCTGACTTGTTTCATACTCTTAAGAGACATAATCATGAGTTTGTTTCTTTAAGGCATATAGGAAGCTGTGGGTAGAATACAAAAGAAAGAAATATCAGTAAAGGATGACCTGTTTGTTGAGTGGCTTTCTGAATAATTTTTAATCAGAATCAAGTGTGGTTGTATAAAATGGCAAAATGTGAGAAAGATTACCGTATGTATTTGTTGGCATGCCCTCAAACTGTATGTTGAATATCTACCACCTCAATGATTACATGGGTTAAATTATAATGCAATATTTTTGTTTTAACTGTGATTATAAAATGTTTATTTTGTATATACAGTATGATTAAGAAATAAAATTAGTGTGCGTTGTATAAGACAGTGTTATGCTCTTTCAGTCCATTGCAGTCTACCAGAGCAGAACACATCAGTCATGAAATGGATATAAACAGAAAAGGAGGACCTTGACAGACAAGTTTAAATGTACATGTAGATTATTTACCACTACATGATTCTGAATGCCACATATTGTTTTAGAACAAAGGTTCAGGTTAATGTGAATTTCAGAACATTTTGCTCTTCCTTTTATAATTTAAGCAGTGTCTTTGTGTAACACACTTCAGTCTCAGTTTGAAGCAACTTGTATAGTAGTGATGTCTACATGTCAGGCAATCTCAGCAACTATATGCGAAATTCTTCATTGCAGAGCCTCCCGTGTACTGCATCTATATCTATTCTCACACGACCTTAAGAGCTCAAAGACATTTGTTTTGGGCAACATCTTTGTAAATGGAGCTGCTCCTGGTTGTAACTTGCACATCTTGGCAACATCACAAACTTAAAACATTTATTTGAACAATTTTCTACATTTCAACAACTTTGTATTAATGAGGTTGGAGAAACACTGGAGCTACCGCAGAGCCAAGTGTTTCTGTGGTGCAGAATTCATTGCTACGCCCCTGTTTTAATACATAAATACAGGTAACTATTACAAAATTCTTGCCTTGCTTTTAGAGTTGCAGTTTTTAGTTTTTTTTTATTCTTTGCGTTATTTTGGAGTTTTGCAGCTTACAAAAAGCTTCTCACTTTCCTTGTTTAGGAAACCGCAGTGCACGCTAACTGTCTTGTCCTGGTCCTTCCCTCTGATTCAAGTGCGAAGCTCCTTTCCCGGGCAAAGCCCCTGAACCTGATTTGGATTCAGCCATGCAGAGTCTGAATAGGGTCGCTGAGAAAATGCATGGTCGGGGTTTCTTCAGTTCCGCCCCGCAACATGCATAACGATGTGTCGGCCAGTGAGAGCGGAGCGCTGTGGTAGAGGTTGTTTATGTGGAGTGCTGGGTTAGGGTTCCGCCCACCGAGGTATCTCTGATCGCAGGGCAGACAGGCAGAGAGTGTAAAATGGCGCACAGCTGTCGGTGGCGGTTCCCCGCTCGGCCCGGAGGGAGCAGCAACTCCGGTACCGGGAGGAGAGCGGGCCGAACCAGGGTTACTGCCTCTCTGCGGAGTGTCTCGGGAGCCCAGCCCAACGCAGCTGGACTCGGACCCGGGTTTGATGCTGCACTACAGGTCTCTTCGGTTATCGGGAGCAACCTGCAGAAATTTCGGGATGTTTTGGGGGAATCGAGTGATTCGAGCAGCGGGGAGGTAAGCACAGCACAGCACAGCACAGGACAGGACAGGAGCAGACCGATGGTTACCCGGGAGCATCGTTTGCACAGCTGCAGGACTCGGAGAGCCGTCTCTCACGTTTCAGATGAAGAGCTAAGCGGCTCCTCTGCCCAAATGCTGACCATATTTTCATCTCCCCCAACGTTTAGTGTGGCTGTGAGCAAACTTGTCATTTCTAGGATGCTCAGTTAACTTTGAGTTGGTTGTGTGGCCCTAAACTCTACAATAACGTGTCGTAACGTTAACTTTTAACGTTACAAGATTTATAGTCTCAACAGTCCTACTGGAAAGAAAGTTTTCTCCTCTGTGGAGTGAGGACAGGCTACATCCACACAGTTTGGATGAACTGGTGCTAACGTTAGTCTGCTAGCCCGATCAAAACACTGGAGAAATCCTGGTGTTAGGTTGTTAATTAAAACATACAATTGGCACATCTGGTGACTAAAGTACACAGTGTAACTATGCAGTTAGAACTGGTTAGTTACACAGTTAGCTTGACATTAGCTTAACGTGAAGCCTTCAGGGCTGCTCATGTTGCTTTCAAATGCAGGTACATCAACACGCACTGAAAGTAAACGTCCCGTATTAGCATGCATATTAATTTCCTACAGTAAAATACTATGTAGGCATGAGCTTTTATTATAACGACGTTTTACTCTTGGTGTAATAGCAAGGGACCTTCTAGATACTGTGTATTATGTCTGAACACCAGACATGTCAACTTGAAGGAGGCGAGGGTACACAATTGTGGTTTGTTAGTAGCTAACGTGAAATGTCTGTCTGCAGCGTCTCTGAGAAAATGTTGCTCATTATTCACTTCGCTTGCTTCCAGATTTCCATTAGGTGGTTTTAGCCAGCTAATTAGCTTAGTATTTACAACATGAGCTAAAGGGCTGGCTGTTGGGGAGGTGAGGTGTCAACCTCCCAGCGAGGCTTGGCTAACATAGCTGATTGGTTAGCTCGCAGGCTAGCTGTCTACATCTCACAGCTAAAACTACACCATTATTCTCCTGTCGAAAGCGATGTTAAAGTTGCGGGTTTGCTCGGGAGGTTGCTGTGTTCACCCCCAGGCAGCATATCGCTGCGTAACGGGTTAAAGCATTGAAGCTAAAGTTGGCGTAGCCCATGCACACAACTAAATCATTTCCACTGCTGTGTAGTGTTAAGCTAGGACAGCTACCATGCTACGCACTACGCCACGCTAGCCATCGGGGCTATTGCTGATGCATAGGAAAATGGGAGGTGGACATGTTTTCCCCTTCTCTACACAACCAGCACGTAGCTAGTACCAAAATAATATCGGGTTAATTATGCTTGGAGATGACGTCTGGTACACAGCCACATACTCAAAATCACCCTCTTCAACGTTGAAGTGCTAATACGAGTATACCAATAGGGTTTGTTGTCTGAATTTGCTTCGTTTTTGTCAGAGAAATGAGACTTGCTAGTGACAGTGCGCATGCAGGGCTGGCTACAATAACAACGAGCCCCTTCTTGACGGACCGTGTGATGTGGGGGTGTGTTCGCCTTAGCGAACTACCATCTTCCTTCTTCATGATGAGCAGCATGCGTTCATTGCAGTGGGAGTACGCTGTGTGGGGATGTTTACCACCAGCTTCAGTGCTCCTAGTCTTGAGCACAGACGGAATGCTTATTTACAGCAGTATTTGCATGCATATGAGTTAGTTAGGCATAGCTGTTTTTTATTTGTTTATTCTTAACTTATGCTTAAATGTTTAAGTACATTTAGAATCGTGTTTTGTAGATACTAATATCCCCTATTATTATATTCAGACTTTGTAGAATAATGGTAAATATTTCTTGATTTATTAACATTTGTGTTTTATAATATTCTGGAGAAACATACATTTTATTTGAAATATTTTGTGAGCAAATTGCTTCTGAAGTCACTAATGTATTGTAGAGTATAGCAGTATTTTGGGTGTGTGGAGACAGACAAACTTGAATTTTATGGAAGGTGCAGGCACAGCATGGTGTTTTCATTGATTTTCAAGTACATTTGTACTTTCAGTCAATGATTTATGGTGTACTGGAGAAACTGGAGATTTTACCTAAAATATCAGTACTGTGTTCAAATGGCTTTTTTTTTTCTTTTTGAGTCCCTCCCACCCATAGAATCCCGGTTCTTGAATCATATGAAGATTGTGGAGATTACATCACAGCGCTTTGATATTCTGGAGAAATATTTTATGTGATATATTTCATTTTATGTGAAACTTCATCCTCATAGGCAAATGGCTTTTTAAGCAGTTAGGAGTCCCACCTTCCCATACTCCAGTGAATGAGAGTATAGTAGTATTTGGAAAGTGTGGAGACAGACGGGATCTTTAAATCCCCATGGAACCTGAAGCCTATGGAAGTTACGGGCATAGCATGGTGATTTTATTCAGAGGCAGTGTCTGGCCAGACCAGGGCAGGATTGTTCAGGCTCACTGCAGCCTGCTGAGCTCACAGGCCGACCCTGAACAGAGCGCCAGCCGGACACTTGGCCACCCCTCCTTCCTCCATCCAGGCAGAAAGACCCAAATCCACATCAGACACACACAACCCCGTCTGAGAGGCAGAGAAACTTTTCTTCTGACAGCTGCCACTTTGGAATGGATTACTAAGCCTATTGGGGTGTCTCAAAAGGATGCTTGTTGGCTGTTGCTGTCCAAATGAAGGCATTTGTTAGCTTTTGTGTGTGTTCATTTTCTTGATCCGGCCAAATTGCTGTTGGCTTGTTTTGCTGCTGAGTTCAGTCCATGTTGACTTTTTTATACATGTGTGACCTTATCGTCCCCATCATCACAATCTCACCCCAAAACCTCATTGTCCATCTAATCAGACTTTGTGTCATTTCCCCTTTTTGTTCTTGGTCCATTATATCTTGCCTTCTGCCGCATCCATTGCACTTGCATATTATTACCAATGTTGAATCAGTCATACAAAAGTGCAGCTGAATAGATGTATCAACCCAAACGTCTCTTTGCCTCACTGGTTTGAGAGAAATAGTGTGTTTGAGCGGAAGGGGCTTCAGTCCAGCAGGTGTTTGGCCTATTTAAATGGAAGACCCCCCCCCATCCTTTTCCCCCCACCCGCTTACCCATCCCCGAGACAGCGTGTGGATTGGAGCAGGAAGCTTTGTGTCTGCTTTTATTCTAGCTCCCACAAAGTGCGGGCGGCTGAAAGAGCACAGGCAGGGATATCAAAGGGTGCGGGGCGACCCCCTCCTCCTCCCAACGGGACAACGCTGGGAGGAGAATTAGTCACAGAACCTCCCATCCATGGCTTTATTCTGCTACAGCAGAATGCTTTCGGAGTTGCCTGACTTGGAGAAAGGCAGCAATTGTGTCGTCTTTCTTACTCTTTGTGAGTGAGTGATTGTGTGTGTGTGTGTGTGTGTGTGTGTGTGGTGTTTGGGGTGTCCCTTAGACTTTATGTCCCTTATTGCACTCAGGAGTAGGTGTGTCGTCTTTGTCTTTATTTTGATTAGAACTTCAATTCACACTGCCTGTTGGGTGGGTAGAAGGGGGTTTGTGTGTGTGGGTGCCTGTGTGTGTGTGTCTGTGTGTGAGAACGAGAGAGACACCGTGTGCACGTGCCAATCAGTCTGTTTGTCTTTGTCCATTGACTTTCGTCTTCTTACGTGCGAGGTGTAGGCACCTTTCCCTGGAAGTGTTTGTTTTGGTCTGTGTGCTGTCGAGCAAATGTGAAACAGTTGCACTTAGTGTTGGGACACTTGAAAAAACAAATGTCCACCTTTTGTTTGGGGCTGACAGGGGGTCACAAAGCAGTACCACAGTGTAATTCACTCTGGTGAAGGAAACAAGATGTTTGTGACTAAGAGTTGACGATAGATTAAAATATGCTTTGATATTACTCACATTTGCTGCTTTCTGTAGCTAATAGTATTTGTTGGAGCGATTCTCTGTGGTCCTTTTGAAGGGATGTGTCATCAAAGGCGGCATATAGAAGTATGAGCTCATCATCAATTTACATTCCAGGAAGGCATGAGGCATAGTGTCAGCACTGTAAATCCAAGAGGAAAGCTTCCTGGAATGGGTCAAGAAAATGTTTGAGCGGTTTTCTAGCATCAGGCTGACTGATGGGGTCCTAACCTGAAAACATACTCATCTATCTGACGTCCCGGCCTTCAGTCTGAGTCACCATTACTTGTTCTCATGTTTTCCTGTAACTGATTTCTTTTTATAGTACTTTGATGTCAAATGTGATCACGTATATTGCACCTCCTGCCAGGTCACAGTGGTTCTAATTCTTGCATTTGTTATAAAGGGGTGCTTCTAAAGTTGGTGAGCTGTGAATTTAAGGTTAAGAGATTTAGATTTTTATTTAGATTTTGCACTCATTGTATCTTGCAGTTAATAAGGGTGCAATATAATGGGGGCGTGGGGCAGTTTGGTTGTGGGAGAGGCACGTGTCACATAGCTGCAGTGTCTGTGGTTTCAATCTAGCTCAAAACATCTGTCACATTTGTCACATGTCCTTCCTAGTCTTAAATGTTAGAGACTTCTGTTTAACATGTAATCTATGAGAAGTAATACCTTTTTTAGGTGTTACTGAGTTTTATAAAAGCTAGAGTACAACATAATAAAGAGATTTGTAACATACTAGCAACTGTGACTGATGATGTTTTTGAGGTGAAACCACCTCGGAAAGAACAAAATTAGCTAATGCTAAGTTTCATAAGTTTAAATAATAATACATTTAGACAGATTGAAACATTGCAGTGATGGAATAGATTTATTTTACTATTCTTACATAGCACAACAAAGGCAAAGTAGATAAAAGAAACAATAACAACTGATATTACATCTACTCAATAAGTGTTGAGATTCATTACCTGTAACTTTAGTGCTTATGCAGTTGAAAACTTATTTGAAAAACCACAATATAATGAGTCAGAACCTGGATACATATGTCCTAATCACACTTAAAGCACAGTTAAATTTAAAGAAAGATTGTGTCTTCTTTGAGATTGGAGGTGAACCCAGGTCGAGCCTTTGTACATGCACCCACTTCCCAACCTAGATGCATCACTTTTTGATGTGCTATATGAACAGCCTGCTACTTCCTTAACATTGCCGGTGAATGTAAATAGCTATTGCAAATTAGTTGCATATCAAGATAATTTTAGGGGACATGGTCGACTGATCACGTTAAGCTTTTTTTGTTTGTATGTGAAGTTGTTCTCTCATCCACTTCCATCATTTAGTCTGTTTTTACTTCTCTGATTCCACAAAGTTCTGGGCTTTTATGACCTGGTTTGCACCCAGCCTGGGTAACTGATTCCTAATCTGCAGCCCATCGTCTATAACCAGTTAGATTTCTCTTAAATGCTCTCTTGAAAGGCAGTAAAAGTCCCATAAACTTTCTCAGTTTGCAATGGAGCTGTCAAAATGATACAGAAGTATACCTCAAACCAAATTCACATCCGTCACATAACTTTGAGGGACAGTCCCATGCACCTCCTGAAAATCATAATGTTGCTTCCACAATGAATCAGATCGGTTTCCTTTTTTCTGTCATTTAGTGTTGCATATCACGTAATTTATGCATTGATCAGTTAGATGAGATGTGACAGACCAGCAGGAAGTAAAACTGCTCAGTGCTTTTCGTGGCGAGAGTGACGGCTGAAGCCGGCAAAGATGAAGAAGAACTTGAACAGTTGTGTTCACAAACATTGTTGAACACTCTTCAGCTGAAGAGATTAAATAGAAAGGAGAAAAGAAAATCTCTGGTCTTCCCAGTAACCTTTTTTTTATCCCCTGCACATTGCAAAGCAAGGTAGTACATGAACCTTACCTTGCTAATCTACTACAGTGTTTGTTTACTTCTTGCAGTTACCTCCCTGAGACTGCCTTACTATTGAGCTCACGGTGAGCCTTGTGCTTCACACGCTGCTGCTCTGCGCTCGGCAGCCAGTGGGCGGGAAGTGAGCGAGTGAGCAGTGAGTGACTGACTATGTGTTTGGAAGCATGGTAGAGAACAGGAATAAGGGGGAGGATAGGGGAGCCTTGTCGTGTGTGGGAGGCCTATTTAGATTGGGATTTGGCAAGCTTCTGCATGAGCATGTTAAAACCCCAAACCCTTTTCATCCTCAGTGCTCCCAGGAGACGGCTGCGCTCCCTCTGTTGTTGATGGTGCATGTGGTCAAGATGCTGCTTCCTTGTCTCCTTCTTTTTTTTCTCTCCTCTTCACCCTCCTCCCACAGACCTCCCCCTTTCCTCACTCTTGTTTGTTTGCTTGCTTGCGTTGCCTGTGCTCCCCTCCCCCGCACATTCACTCCTATCTCCTGCTTGTTTACATCTTGCTGTGCAGTTCACGCACAGGGTGTGTGGTTTTCTTTTCATGTGTGTGGCTGACGGAATCACGAGCTACACGGGCGCATGTGTGAGTGTGCGTGAACCTGTGCAGTTCGCTCTGTGCACTTGCCTCTAGAAAAGCTGCGTTGTGATGTCACTGACTGCTACTCGCACTATCACAGCGAGTCAGAGCTGTCCGTTGGTACCCCGCCCCCCTCAGCTCTGCATCAACACCAACCAAGAGCAGCAGCTTGCTCGGAGAGGAGAGGATGCTGGTATTACTGTGAGGAGAGGGAAAGAGGAGAGAGACTGAGAGTGGAGGGAGAAGCATAAGGAGATGAGGAAGGGAGGATGCTCAGATTAGGATTGCCTGCCAGGATAAACAGCAGAATTGACTGTCTGTTATTGTTGTTTGTTTATATGTTGAACAGATGAAAGAGACCGTTTTGTAGCACACATTTTTATACTTTCTAATTAGTGTGCCACAGTGTGTGTGGGTTCAGACACATTTGTGTGTCAGTTATTCACATTGTGATGTGTGTAACCCTTAGCTGGTGCAAATCAGTTTGCATGTAGTCATGTGCACACACTTGTGTGGACTACACTTGGATAGCAGCTGCTCCACAAACTGGGCCAACGAGACCTCGACTGCATCCCCACACGCCGCTATAAATAAACATGATGAAATGACATACTCACCTCCACTCTTAAACACACACACTGATTGCGAGAAGTGGTGGCACAGAGAGGAAACTGAAGATGTTAATCATCCTGCAGTGATTCTCTGTTGCACATCTCAAGACTTTATTGAGTCATGAGAGGAAGGATTGGCGTGGAGTCTGTACATTACATGCATGCATAACTTCTTGATCTGCCGCCATCAGAATAAAGTCGGAAAAAACATTAACACATGTTTAAGTCAGCAATTCAAACTTGCGATATGTTTGCTTACATTTGTTTCTGTAATATGGTATGTTTCACTGATTACAGCCTGTTTCAATGTGCCAGGGTAGATTCTCAGATGCTTTGTGACACATCATAAGACCCAGCACGTGATGGCTGATGACTCTTTGTTGGTGTTCGTTCATTAAGTTTTATTGCACAATACATGTGTATTAAGGCCCATATATTCGGTGCTGCTGTGTAAGACTAATACCGCTACAGCGCTTAAGTTCCCGTTCACACAGGGACACGTTCAGAAGGAAAACTTTGAGCTCCATGTATTTCAGTGGAAGAATGGGACTTATGGCGTGTGATGCAGTCGTCTTTTTTTATGTCACAATAGGTGAAAAAGAGTTGAAAATGGTTCAGTCAGAGTGTGACTTTTGTCAAAATTGGAGTATGATATCGCCAACTATTATAATTCTATGAAATCTGGTATAGACCTCCATGTTGTCTAGAGGATGACTCCCGATTCATTTGGAGAAGCCCTTTATTTTAAGTAACGTGCCAAACTTTTTGTTCAGCTCAGGAAACACTAATGAACAGAACTTGTCAGCCTATCTTGGCACATTAGAAACATTGGTAACATGGGAAATGTTTGCCCATTATTGTGCAAATAAGTTGATCTGCCAGATGTTATATTAAAATAGACAATGTTAGCAAAGGTACATTAACAAAAATATTTGCGTGTCAACATTTTTTGCTGCTCACATGGTTATAGAACATAGGTCTCTTTTTCTTTTGTGTCTTTGCCCCGGCTGCTTTTCTAGCTGTCTATGTATGACCAATTACCTACACTACACAGCTTTTTATTGGTTCCTCAGGGACCTGGAACGATGTGCGATGTGTTCGTCACCCACTAAGATTTGGTTGTTTGCATGTCAAACTATTTGTTGTGGTTTAAGCCTTCTCCAGCTGCAGGCACACGTCTCCCAAAAGCCAGAGAAACATTAGAACAGTAAGCCAGCAGGCGAAAGTAAGAGAGATTGAGGACATGTAGCCATAAAAGTCCTCGTCTTCATCTGAGTCGGACTTCAAAAATGACTCAAGTGTTGCACATCTAGGCCAACTGACAATTATGTACCATGATGGATGCTGTAAATTTGACTTGTTAACCAACCGTTGCTTCTTCTAGTAATGTTATCATTACAATTTTAATCTAATGTACAAATGTATGGTTACAACATATTGATTCTGTTTTCCTCTTTATTGTAGGAAGAAGCATTTGTAGGATTTGGAACGGTTGCTGAGCAGAAAAGAATACACAGTCCTTCAACAACCTCTTCAGGTAAAGTTACAAGTAACTCCTTAGTGGTCTACCAGGAACCTTACTGTTATCTCGAGATGCTTCTGCCTGTGCAGGTTGTCTATATGTATGCTTCCATGCTAACTAAATGTCTTCTGTTTGCTTCTCTGGTTTTATCAGTGGGCCCACCCATACAGGAGAAGAAACCCAGAGGTCGTCCCCCACGGGCCCTGACTGCCCAGAAAGCTGCTGCAAGTTTACCTTCCCTGTCCTCCCTTCCCTTCCCCACACATGCAAAACCTGAGGGCCCTGAAAGGCCAGCTGAAAAGGTAAAAAGGCTGCCAGGGAGGCCGCCTGGCACCGGAGAAAAGAGAAGAGGTCGACCCCCTTCTTCAAGCAGCAAGAAAGCTTGGAGTACAGGCAGCCATGCAGCAGGGGAGGACAGTAGGCAGGCTGGGTCTGAGTTGGGCATGGACACAGAGGAGGACAAGGACAGACAGGGCGCCAAGAGGCCGCCACTGGGCTCCGCTCAGCCACATGACACTGAGGCAAAGCTTCCCAAAGGTGGGCGGAGTGAATCCAAAGTTACCAACCTGAAGAGGCTGAAAGCGACTAAACTCGCCCCTCTCAAGTCACCGCTCAAGACTTTGCCTGGCGTACCCCGACGCAGACGCGGGCGACCTCCCTCAGCTGAGCGTCTCAAAGCTGAGGCGGCAGCTGCTGCCGCTGCACAGCTGTCTACCTCCATTGAATGTGGGGAAGGGAAACATAAGGTCTTTCGGGTCAGAGGGGGAGATAGAGGCACCGAACCACACACTCTTCAGCAGCCCATGCTGAGGAGTGTGGATGGTGCTGAGTACCAGGACTCTTCCAATCCACCCGCCTCCCCGTCTCCCTCCAAGCCAGGAAAGACAGTGGGCCTCAGGAAAAGCCCTCGCCATAGAAAGCCTGTCAGAATTGTCCCCTCTTCTAAACGCACTGATGCGACCATCGCTAAACAGCTGCTGCAGCGTGCTAAGAAAGGCGCGCAAAAGCGACTGGAGAAAGAAGCTGTAGCCATCGGGGGTAGTGGGACGGGAACTGTTGAAGCTGGCATCAGGAAGACTCAACTAAAGAACATCAGGCAGTTCATCATGCCTGTGGTCAGCACGGTCTCTCTTCGCATCATCAAAACCCCCAAGCGCTTCATTGAAGATGAGGGCAGCTTTGGAACCCCGCCACCCCATATGAAGATGGCACGGTTAGAAACAACCCCCTCATCTGTCTCCACATCAGCCCAGCCCACCTCAACCACCTCCTCTACCTCCTCTCCTGTAGTGGTCTCCTCTACACCAGCTGTTGCTAGTACTGGCACCGCTGCTCCGATTGACTCCCTCCCCCCTCCTCCACCTCCTGCCCCCATCCCCAGTGTTCCATCAACAGCTGCCGGTCTGCTCAACAGCAACACCAACAACGCCGCCAACGGGCGATTTAGCAGCAGCGCGCCGTCTTGCGGCTCGAGCGCTGTGTCGCAGCACTCCTCCCAGCTGTCCTCTGCAGAGTCTTCCAGGTCCAGCAGTCCCAGCTTGGATGACTCATCTTGCGACTCCCAGGCTTCTGAGGCCACGCAGGCTTTGTCAGAGCCAGAGGATCACTCTCCGTCCTCCCAGGAAGAGAGGGAGGTCAACCGGTTACACAGCTCGCGGCCCCCGTCTCCTCCCTCTGAGCCGGAGCCAGAGCACATGTTGGCAGAGAGGAGTCGACGAGGCCGAAGAGGGGGACAGGGGGTCGGCCGGGGAAGTCAGAGCCAGAGGGTGAGAGAGACTCTCACCACTGGGGCTAAAAAGCCCATCATCAGCCCACCAACGGGAGTGCTGATGTCCTCCTCTGCACTAAATTCACAGCAGGCTTCATCCACAGCCTCCTCCTCTTCCTCACCTCCACCTCCCCCTCTCCTCACCCCTCCACAGCCTCCCCAGTCAGCGTCCTCCAATACAGCTGCTATCATCGAGCACCACTCGCAGTCCCCCTGGATGTCTCACCACATCCCTCCGTTCCTGCCTGGACCGTCAGTGCTGTCCAGCTTGTCAGACAAACGAAGCCGCTCGATTCTGAGAGAGCCCACCTTCCGCTGGACATCCCTGTCCCACCCCGAACAAAAGTACTTTTCCTCAGCTAAATATGCCAAGGAGGGCCTAATCCGCAAGCCCATATTTGACAACTTCCGTCCTCCCCCTCTCACAGCTCAAGACGTGGGGCTGTTGCCCCAAGGTGTTAGTGGAGCAGGGGGAGCTGCTCCGTTCCCTGCACCAGGCAGCGGACAAGGAACAGGGACTCGTCTATTTGCCCCTCTTCACCCACACACCCACCACCAACATCCACCTGCATCCCGCTTTGATGCACCACTCCGGAAGCGCAGCCCGTTGCTTCGTGCTCCGCGCTTTACACCCAGCGAGGCCCACTCGCGCATCTTTGAGTCCGTTACCCTGCAGTCGTCCTCTGGAAGCAGCCCCGGTTCTCTCTCCCCGCACCAGACGTCCTCCAGCTCCAGCAGAACCTCGCGGCGCAGGAGACGACTGGTCTCGGGGACACCACGAGGCCATCCACGGTCTCCTTCCCACTCGATGACCAGACGCAGCAGCCAAATAGGAGGCCAGCTGTCCGTGGGGAAAGGCTCTTCTGAGATGTCTGTGCTGACAGGCTCTGTCTCCAATAGTAATTCCAGCTCTTTGCCAGGGGCTTCTACAAGTCCACTAGCCACTAGTGCCTTAACTGCTGCTCCTTTCAGCACCTTCTCCACCGTATCTATGGGTCTGGCCTCACAAGGAACACCTGATAACAGGAGAGGGACTGCTGGAAACCCACCTCCTTTGTCAACTACGTCATCCTCTTCTTCCCCACTTTTCTCTCTCTTTCCTTCCAGTGCTCAGGACACAGGGCGAGGAGCTGGGAAAGGAGGTAAAGAAAAAAGCATGTCAGCTCCCCAGGAACCTGCTCCAAAGGAAAAAGAAAGGGATTCTGAGAGAAACCAAGAGAAAGAGAAGGAAAATAAGAGGGAGGGCAGGAGGGATATAGAGAAAAGAAGTAAGGTTTCTACACCAGATGGCTCCCCCATTGCACCTTCTGGCCTGTTTACAGTGGATGGGAGGGACTCAGAAGATGCTCTTTTATCTCTTGCTCCAAAAAAGACTCCAGGGAGAAAAAAATCAACCTCAGTCGACGTGGTTTCAGACACTGCTTCCTCAGAGGGACGTGGGCTCCATTCCACTGTTCCCATGTCTATTGCAAAGGGGCGTCTGTCTAAGAAAGGCAGACCCTCTGAGAAAGGAGCAGAGGTGGAGGATGGGGAAAAGGAGAAAGAGAAACAAAGTGCTCCTAACCAGCAGACAGCAAGCCTTCCAGGGCAGCCTGGCAGACAACAGCTCCCTGTCTCTTCTCTTGGGTCAATGTTGGCACAAGCAGAGAAACAGCCTGTGACCGATAAGCGGGTAGTTGGACTACTGAAGAAGGCCAAAGCCCAGCTCTTCGAGATAAAGAAGAGTAAGCTGAAGCCTGCAGACCAGACCAAGGTCCAGGTCAGTCTTAAATTCATACTTATTGTGTCTCCTCAAAAAAAAAAGGCTTCTCTGTTTCTCTTATTCTCATCATATACACACAAGCAAGTGGCTTTGACACGATGCTATGAATATTTGCTATAAATAGAAATATGTGTTTGTACTCAAAGTGAAACTTGATAATAGGAAAGTCCCACAGAGGGTGTTACTCAAGGGGAATTCTGTTAGCTTCATACATTATGCAGAAGGCATTGTCCTTTGAACAGAACACACTCCTTTGTTCTTCTACTGTTAATCTAAAGATACGATTATTATAGTCACATTTTCAAGAGAAAAATTCCCTGTTCTAGTTGAACTCATCATAGACTTGGCTCAACCTTTAGTAATGACAGTATCTATGCCTCCTGTTCGGCCACCTCATCATCAACATCACCATCACTGAACGCTGTCCACAGAGAGTTTTATATTGGTTCTGTGAAACAATCGCAACAAATGAAATCAACCTCACTGGACATCATCTTTAAATTTCAGCTTGTATATTGTTATATATTTGTTGTTGTCTTATTAAACATGCTCTTCAAATATGTGCTTTGCTTTTTGTGGTGAGCAGGGTCAAGAGAGTGACTCGTCAGAGACCTCAGTCCGTGGTCCACGCATCAAGCATGTATGTCGTCGTGCAGCTGTGGCTCTTGGCCGTAATAGGGCAGTGTTCCCCGACGACATGCCCACACTTAGTGCCTTGCCCTGGGAGGAGAGAGAGAAGATCCTATCTTCCATGGGAAACGATGGTGAGGCGCATTCAACTTACCTCTCATTTGACCTGCTTGTGGATTACAACCTCCACGTGTTTGGCTGTTTTAAGTTTACTGACCTTTGAGATTTTAACATTATGAATCATTATAATACACATCCTGAGCATCATAATGGTCTTGAATTCCCAGATGCTATAGTCAGTAGGTCACACTCATACTTTTAACCTAACAATTGTAATGATTGCAGTGAATAGAAACACTGAATACGAATTCATGAGGCTGGATTATCTGGCCACTTTGCACAGTACTTGCCTATCATAAGTGGGCAATTCATTAGCACCACTGCTCGACATAGATGTTATGGCAAGGTGACGTCTTTACAGGTTGACTGTATAGCACTCTGCTTGAGAGAACAGTCTGAGTTTTTCTTTATGGCACAACATCTGTGTGAGTCCTGAAAAAGTTGTGCAGCATGCGGTGATGACAGACTAATCACAAGAGTAGAGAAATCCAGTCATCAATGAGAGCACAAGTACACAGTGGAGTGGTGATGGAAGGAGCCGAGTTTGGCTGCCCTGTTCCTGTTATTTTGACTGCTTTCATGCCATGTTGGAACATGTGAATGTTTGAGGCCCTGATGTCAGTAACATATCAATAGCTCAGTTATATCTTTCCCATTTTTGCCTGAGCACATCTGTGTTTTAGACAAGCTCCTGGACAAAATGTATTTTAAATAACAATCTTTCTTTCTATTGAAACACCACCGATGGACTACTGTTAACACAGCTGAGAAAACCCATAAAAGCCTTGTTTGTGAGTCGCCATATTTAGCCACATTTTGAGTTGTCCAATGTGTCCAAAGAGCGTTTCTGAGAGGAGATTGTTGAAAATAATAATAATAATAATAAGAGCCTTAATCCAAGTTTTCATTTGTTAAATTATTGGGTGAATCAGTTCAGTTTTTTCTCCACAATATTGAAAATTTGTAATGCTTAACCGTGCTTAGCAACAATGTGCAAAGTAGTTTTTGCTGTGCTTTTTCTGTAAACCCTGGTGAGTCAAGTAAGTACTGCACTTCAGTAATGATGACACATCTATTATGTATCTCTTCTTACAGACAAGTCATCAGTAGCAGGCTCTGAGGAGGCAGAGCCTCAGTCCCCTCCCATAAAGCCACGGGAGACACGGCAAAAGGCCGTTCAAGAAGCTCCACCCAAGAAGGGGCGTCGGTCGCGACGCTGTGGCCAATGCTCAGGCTGCCAAGTTCCAGAAGATTGTGGCGTCTGTACCAACTGTCTTGACAAGCCTAAGTTTGGAGGACGAAACATTAAAAAGCAATGCTGCAAGTGAGTGATCTGTTTGTCACAATAGATTATTGTAAGTCTTGAATAAAATTTCACAACAAATTCATTTTTAATGGAATATCCAAGAAATTAAACATAGACTTTTGTGTGCCAATGTCTGCAGGATGAGGAAGTGTCAGAACTTGCAGTGGATGCCCTCAAAGATGGTTCTTCCGAAGCAAGGCAAAGGCAAGAAAGACAAGAAAAAGAACAAGTCGTCTGAGAAAAAGGAGGGTCCCAACCTGGTAAAAGGACCGATTTTAGAGTCTGGCCCAAAACCCACCACTGCACCACCAAAGGAGGAGCCTCCCCGCAAAAAGAGCGAAGCTCCTCTGCTCAAGCTGGGAGAGGACAAGTCAAGACAGCAGCCGTCGTCAAAGCAATCTTCTCCAGCTCTCGCACCTTCCCCCGCCCCAGTCGAAGCCCCTCAGGCCCCCAGCACAGTCACAACCCAGACTCAGTCCCCGGCCCTGACACCGGACCCCAAACAGCTCTGCCTCACGAGCAGTGTCGCCAGTAAGAAGGGACAGAAACCACAGCAGTCTGTACCAACATCCTCCTCCTCCTCCTCCTCCTCATCCTCCTCTTCCACTTCATCATCATCTTCATCTTCGTCATCTTCTTCCCCGTCATCTTCAGCCCAGAATTCCCCGTCCCAGTCTACGCTGTCTCATCAACCATCGCAACAGCAGCAACGGGCTCTTACGAGTCAGGCACCTGCCAAAAAAGATGCTGCACACAAGATTCCCCTGAGCGAGCCCAAGAAGAAGCCCCAGCAGCACTCATTGCAACAGCAGAGCTCAACTACAACACTTTCAGATCCCGGTGGGGGGGGGGGGGGGGGGGGGGGGGGGGGGGGGGGGGGGGGGGGGGGGGG
>JAVQJL010043988.1:0-21805 GCA_036024295.1 Nannoperca obscura | reverse complement strand
TTAAATAAAAGCAAAATATACAATATACAATAATAATAAAAGAAGAAGAAGAGCTGTGCAATGAAGCATTTAAACAACGTTAATATAACGTGTAGTGTCCGTGTGTGTGTGTGGGGGGTTATGGTCACTCATAGTGACTAAGTTATAAGGCACATCACAGTGTCAAATTGAAGCAGCACAGCATCATGGATTTTTGTGGATGAGTAAGGATCACAGGTTAAAAACATATAAGAAATACAAAATTAGATTAGACTGTTCTTTATTTGTTCCTTATCTGCATGCGTCTGTTTGTGTGTTTCTCTTTCTTTTCTCCCATCTCCTTTCTTTCTGTCCTTCCTGAATTCCCTGTTACCTATTACCTAGAAAAATCAGTGTATGTTAGTTGGATCAGCTTAGTTGCAGATAGACACAGCCTCCCACAACATGTAGCCTTATTTTAAGAGACCTCTGATGTTCCTCGACTATTATCGATCCCAAAAGAAACTTTACACTTTATGCAGTGTTTACCACTAGTGAGACAATGGCCATAATACATTAATTTGTGTGGATGTTTGGCCTACTTATTAAAGCATGGGAAGACAATCAGACAATGGAAACACATAGCATATGTTGTCTAAGGAAATAAGTTTAAAAAAGTCAGACACTGTCATCCTTCAAATTTTAACACAGACAAAAAAAACCCACTTAAAACTCAAAACACTCTTAAAACGTTCAAAAGTTGCCCTGTGTCTGCAGGCGCTGCTCATACACCCTCCAATATCAATGACAAACATCAGTCGCCTACATGCCTCATGGAGACAGTCCTGTTTTGCCAGACAACTTCCTGATTCTTAGATCTGACCAGTGAGATTACAGCACTCGCCCCAGTGTCCCGCCCTCACCTTTCCAAACCAGCCAATGGACGACGACGCTGGAGCTCTCCTCGCGCACAGGCCGAGCCATACAGGTAACTCCGAAAAAAATAGAAAGAGGGAAAAAAAAAACTCCAGGGCTTGTTATGGAGTGCGTGTGAAAGAAACACGGATTTCCACCCTTCTTTAGGCTACGAGTTAAACCAGTATCTCTGGATAGAACGCACTCAAGTACTTCAACAGGTAGAGTCTCTGACCGCAAACTCTTTCGTGGCTCCTCTGAAAATAATCCCCCACTTTTCTTTCTCCGTTTACCTCAATTGAGTTTCTAGCCCTTTTGTTCGCTCTTCTTATCACTTGGAAAAAGGTGAACCCTCGTGTTATTTTTATTTGAATCTTTGCTTTAATTGTAGTTTTTACCCTTGTGGTCCCTGATGGCTTCGCACAGTGATACTCTGGTGGTGTTCTTTGGGGCAACAGCTGGTGCAAATGGGGGTAAACTGGGTTCGGATGAGAGGGAAATAATTCTCTTGGTGTGGCAAATTGTGGATCTACATGAGAAAAAGGTACGGACCTTTCTGACCCGTTCGTTCGTTGTACGGTTTCTTATGTACCCAGAGTGTTTGTGGCATAGTGTCTACTTGTAGTGGAACAGTATGTTTGACATTTAAATCAACATGGTGTGCTCCCCGAAACCGTCCGTAGCCTGCTTTTCTCCTATGCTAGCTAACGCTGCATCAATTCCCTGTCCAGCCGTCTTGTTAGCTCTCCTTTAACAGGTGTGCGGCGCAAAATTTAACAAGCAGGTGAGGAGTGTAATTTCACCTAATGGAGAAAAACACACCTTTTTGGTTTGGCATGTCGGCTTCTCGATATAAACAAAACTTTATTGACAATTACGTGCTTTTTGCAGCTACATTGTCAATTGTTTGACTTTTTTTGTTTGTTTGTAAATAGTTCATTTCCTGAATGTGGGGGGCTAATAGTCTATCATTTTGCCGTACGTTAGCATTTGTTTTTCACGCTGTGTTCTGCGCCGTGAAACGCTGAATCCCTCCACAGGTCGGGAAGCTTCAGAGATGTCTTGTCAAGCCAGACACTTTGGAGCTGACAGACCAGTGTAAAGAGGAGACGGGACTGACTCTGGACGACATTGTCAAGGCTGAGCCCCTGGATAAAGTTCTGCAACAGGTGAGTCTTGCAGAGGTGCATTTCAACCTCCATAATGAATCTGTTTCCATCTAAAATAGGCCCTTAAATGTCCAGAGGCTCGGTTTCACACCAAGTTAGAAACCCCTCGCTGGTGTAGGCTGCTTAATTTATACCCTACAGTATGAAAACCACAGCAACAGCCTTTAAAATCTCTCTCCGTTGGTAGCTTTATGAGAAATTCAGAAGCTAATTAGACCAAGACAACCTTCCTCTGACAGTTTTTTTGCCCAGAGCAAGATGAGACATGACAAGCCTGGCTCTGCATTAAGCTGTAAGTTAATGTGAGGAGTGTCAAATATCCCAGATGACCTTTTTTTAGAAAAATGGTCTTCCACCTGGCTGACATGTGTCATTGGTTTTGCCCTGACAGTTAAACTCTGCTGACAGTTTGTAGATGCTCGGGGGCCAGAAAGGCAGAGCCCGAGGTATCTGGAGATAAGGAGGACTCGCAGGTCTGGTCTTGTCTCGTCTCGGGCCTGATGCATGCTGCAGACATCTGGAAGGCGGAATGTTTACCTGGGACCACACCTCTGTTTTAGCCTGCAGGACAGACAGGAGGGGGAGGCTTTCAGATCTCGTGCTTCATCCTCAGTAGTTGGTTACGGCACTCCTTTAAGAACTACATGTGAATTTGCTTTCTGGTTCCTACCTGTCAGGAGGTGTGCTTGTGTTGCCAAACATGTTTTTCAGCCACCCTCACATGAGTGTTTGCACATTTCTTCCCACCTCTCTAGTATAAAGAAAAACCTCATCATGCTGGAAGAACAGTGTATTAGGGTTGATATTAGTGCCGCTGTGGTGTAAATGCTGTGCATGCTCAAGGAGGGCGTTTGGAGTAATCGATTAAAAAGGGGGTTGTCTGTTGGGGTTATGACACTCAGCTCAGAGCCTAAAACAGTTAAACTTTCAGGCGAGTTTTGTCTAAATGCTGAAACCATTTGTGCCTCATGCTGACCTGGTAAGACTTCAGCTCCACTCTAGGTTAGTTTGTGTGCTGAACCTTCAAATATTAACCCAAGCAATCAGTTCTTTTCATACCTTTGTCTCGTCGGTTACTTTCTCTCGCTATTGGTCATTCTAAGATTCGTTTTTTGCCAGAAAAAAAAGAAGTGGACAATTTTGAAGCATTGTATAAAACTGCAATTTCGAAGGATGTGGTTGACAATAGTTTTTTTTTTTTTTTAAATGGGGTTGCCTGTTCCCATTTATTCAATGATGGAGGGAAACAAGGAGCTGCCTCTTATTGGCGGGCTTGCTACATTGACCCGTGTGGTCAGAGCCCCCAAGGACATCTGTCGGTGTTCTTTGGTGAAAGATTTATTAAGGCAGAGAAGGCTAGAGAGATTAGCAGTGGTGTTTTACACTTGGCTTCTGTGCAATTTGGCAGCTAAACTCCCTAACATTGCATTTGTGAATGTTTTGCATAATGCTTTTCCCCTTACACACAAACTACAATCGAATTTGACAAAGATATACACATTTATTAAATGCTGTAAATGAGCCAATTTCAAGTTGTCGCGTAGAGATGAGCATTATGTTCAGTCCCTACATCTTCCTTCCAACCATGTGTAGCAGCTCAGATGCTATAAAGTCCATACATTATACTCATCTATATTATACATTATACTACAGTGATTGATATCATGAGCTCTGATACCATTAATGTAATGAGTTCAATGGATTTTCTGCCACTACTTAGTAGAAAAAAATTTGAATCTGTCTCAAAATACACATTTCACATGACTACACCAGATAAGAAATAACCCCCCCCCCCCAGCTTTGTCAGAATAAATGGATGTGTAAGACTGTTGCTGCCTGTGACACATTATGTGTGTGCAGGTCAGTGTGGTTCCTGGGAGCGGGCTGATGCATGGTTTAGCTGTAGTGAGGCTGTTGAGGACTGTACAGGCTTGGCTTGAGTCCGGGAATTGTCCCGGAAGCTGCGGGTGATGTGATACGTCACACACGTTGTTGTTGTTGTTGTTGTTGTTTTTTGTTGTGAAACATTGCATCCTCTTATTTACTATGCAATTGCCAGACTTGCTGACTGCTGGCAATGCTGCGCCTTTAGTTACTGATATTTGGTGCTTGCTGGCAAAGGCAGCCATATTGTGACACGGCTAAATCACATTTAAGAATGATTCACACAATCTGGGCTTCAACACTAGTGCAAAAGGCTGAATAAAGATGAGACACACACACACACACAAATCATGATTGATTTGTAAGAACCCAAACCAATCATGATGACGTTATTGCAGCTCATCCTCATGGCTGTTTCAGCTGTGCTGGCTGTGTCCAAAGATTCCTAAGACCAAAATGTCAAGTTCAGGCTAAGACAGATAATAGGAGAATATACTGCACTGCACAAACCTGCAATAGAAACGTTTTTGTTAGTTTTAGAGACTGATTTTAGTTTGTAAAAAAAAACTAACTAACTACTAATGAAAATGTTCATGTTAAATAGCAGCAAAATCTCAAACTGTTTAAGATAACACTTAATCCATCATTTCTGCTACAAAGCCATTTTTCCCATCACATACAATTTGTTTCTTGGTTGATTTTAGCCCAATTAGAAATTATCATTCTGAATGCAAGCAGCGTGCAACTCTTTTGAGTCAACAGACATGCTCATGTGCTGTGTGTGTTTAGCTTCAGGTGCCACAGGGACTGCCCTGGCACTCCCCGTTTGCCCTTATCAGAGTTGGTTTCAGCCACCACCACCCTAACTCACCTCTGCATACAAACAATCCGGCATCACTGGAGAGCAACCTCTGATAGGACCATGTTCAAAGGCCACTTCCTCCCCCTCTTCTGTGGAAATGCTTTTCAGAGGGGTAGAGTGACACAGAAAAGTTGGTTTAAGAGACATTTCTGCCCATAGATGCTGTGTGTGAGTCCTGAAAGTATGTTGAGAAACAGATGTTGATTTAGAACTGAACTTAACCTAATGACTATTTTCTTCAGGTTATAAAAAGCATTATATTGAAAGTGTGATGTGGCTTATCGCATCATAACTGGTAATGAGCAGCCACTTTTTGACAGCACAGCCAAGTGTACCAGTAAGGCATGATAATAATGATCACATCATTGGACTCATTTATTATTTAAGTAGTACAGCTGGATGTTCATTTGCATCTTTTATTGGCATGTTTTCTGGCAGCAAGTAAACAATTAGAGGAAGGTGGAACATGAATAATGGGTGGTTGTCTTGTATTTTCAACTATATAGATCAAGCAAATGGAAAATGAAGTGTAGCTATTTTAAGGTGGAAGCACTCTGACCTTTTCTTTTCTGTGGTCTGTTCATGAGTTGGGCTCAGTGGCCTGTTGTCCCTACCTATCTGTTGTTGGTGCGACGTTCGTCTTCTGTTCAGCTTGTTTGCTCAATTTAAACAGTGGTTTTGACACGGAGGAGAAAGGTTGAGGTTGTGCCGCTACGTCTTCTAAAACATTTGCTTTTCTCTCCGTAATCCGGCTTTAGTAATTGGCCAAGGTGGAGCTGCATGCACAGCTATTAGCAAACATTAGTCCTGTTATCACTGTAAACACGAATATGCACACAGTATGGTTGTGCTTCAAATGTTCTGCTGAATTAACCTACTGTATCACAGTTTGGGATTTTTGTGTTTACTGTTAGAACATCGCAAGCTTCAGGTTTAAAGTTGGATTAAAGCAGATACCTGACTTTTTTTTTTTTTTTTATAGACACATGCAACCCAAACAAAAAACATAGCAAAGACTGTACAGGTGACTTCCTGTACATGCACACAATATGCACATTCATTGAATAAGGGAATTCAAATTCAAGAAAGTATTTCTTTCTCTCCCTTCTTGTTTGCTGCTTACTTTTAAAACGCGTTAATACATGCTGTGCTGTTGAGGTGGCATGTTCATACTGTGGACAGGACCGTTTCTTTACTTATGCAGTATAATATGCAAATTGAACTAAACTCGGATCATAAAATGAAGGCACAGGTTAATTCATTGCCAAAACGTCCCAACAATGAATTCTATTATTTTACATTGTAAATATGAAAATTTATATTTTGACCAAAGATTGTTGTCATATTTGTTATTCATAACCTGCGAAGCACGTAGAATAAATCCTCTGTGTACATTGTTTCTTGGCTCCACCTTTTAGTTAAGAATAATATTATGATTACAGTTGAGCACGTGGTATATCCTGTTACCAAAATGTTCCTGTCGACCAATTGTTCTACAGGTTATCATAATGGCCTCTGATCCAGAAGTCATTTAGGTCTGGGCCACCGCGCCAAGATTTCTATTCACTTATTTAGAAAATGTCAAAAGCATCCATACAGTCTTAATTAGTTTTTCCCAGTCTTTCCCCAGAAATTTGTGTCCTTAATTTTCAGACAATAACATACCCATATAATTCCCCTTCTGCATCTCATGTGATGCACTCCCTTGCTCAATGTAAAACCATTATACGTAGGAGCTCTGTGGTGCTTCATCCAGATATGTTGCCGTTTTCTTCTTCAGCAGAGCCATGGCAACATTTTTTTGAAATTGTCAAGGGTCTTGAGCTTGCAGTTTTGAAGTGTAGCTCCTTTTTTCACATGGCCTTGACTTAGAAAATTGCAGAAACATATACAGGGTAAGGTGAAAGAGGCCAAGAGGCTTACTTCAAAGAATGGCAATGACTCACTCTTACACAACAGCAAAGAAGTTACACGGAATGAAGATTTTACGATTTCTTTAAGAACTTTTGTATATTTTCAACACAAAGTTCAGTGATCTTTTATAGATGTGTGCTGGTGTTCATGAGCCCACTGCAAATACCCAAGCTCTTTTTTTCTCAGATTATTTTTTCTTTTCGGTTTCTGACCAACCTTCCCAAAAAACCCTTAATTTAACCCTGAAGCATTTCTCTCCTTGTCAGCAGCTAGTTGGCGTTGCTAAATAGCCCTGCAATTTCTCTCTGACTGTTATGGAGCGTGCCTCAACTCGCACCTCTTCGACTCTCTCACTGTCTAAGGATCAGTCATATATATCCAGTGGCCATGAAACTAGTCAGTCATTGGGTTTTAGGTGGTCTCCGAGCCAGACGGTCTAATTTCGCACTTACTGAGGTGACTTAGAGGATTCAAGAAAGAAGAAGGGGGGGGGAGGCAGGGCAGGGCAGGGCAGCATTACAACTCTCTGAATTGCCCAATGACACCAGCATAAGGTAGTCTCCGTCCTGCATGGGAACACTGAGCAGCAACATTCAAGTCAATATGACTTCATTGAGGTTTCAAGATGTCAATATTATGCAAAGTAATCTGGGTGGGACCCGTGTATGAGACTTAAAAAGTTCAGATAATCAAATTTTTCGGAATACGCCCAGCACGAAAAGGCATAGAGCCAAAGAAAATTAGTAGCCAGTGCCGGACCAAGTTTTGGAGAATTTTTTGCCTTAACCAGTCAAACATGTCTTGACACAGCTTTCAACCTACAATTTTTTCTTTTTTACTTTGTTGCCCTTGAAGATGAATAATCTAAAATCATAAGAAAATAATGGAAAACGTTCTCAGAAATGCCGTCCCCTGAAATCCGATGTAATTTGCCAAATGTACATGTGAATATGTGAGTTGCTGGGATTTACGATTAGGTTTCGTAGCCATCCGAGTTTAAGTGGAGACAGGCAGGTTGGACTCGAACAGGTTGGTGGTGCTAAGAGAAAACTGTGATCCTGGTGATTAGTGGTGTGATCATTCCTCTCCTTTGTCTGCTCCCTCTCTCGCCAGGCAAACCCTAAAAACCTGTTCGACAACCCTCGTTCCTAATGAGAAACAAACAGCATCACCTTCACTTGTCTGTTTTTAGATTTAAGTCCACTGTGTAATTCTCACTTTCTCATAGTGGATGATGTTTGCACAACAGATACTTGAACCATATTTATTGATTATGAAGTCACTAAATGTATAATTCATGGGTGTGAATAAATCCAAAATAAATTGGAACTTGTATTGTTTTATTATGTTATGTTATAATATTTTAGGTATGTTCAGATTTGATATTGACAGCCCCGCTTTCCTATGATATGTACAAATTCTGAAATCCTTGTTTAATTGTTTAACCTACTGTAAAATTGGTAATAATTTAATTGTTTCCTTCCTCTCTGTTTCATTATGCAGTTCCAGCAGTCGGTGTTATCAGAGCTGAAATGCCTCGGCAGAAGCTCTTACACGCTTTGCGTCAACAGTCCCCTTGTCATCCGACAGGCCCTCCACCCCGAAGCTTCCAAAAAGGTAATCCCGCCCACTGTGTCTCTAAACTACAGACGCATGCTGTGCCGATACAGTAGAATTCCAGGACACACTTTAAATATGTACGTTTCCTCTTTGTTTGTTTGTTTTTTTCTTCTGATTGCTGAGCCCATGCAAATAATCCACCAAACACACCAATTAGATAATAGTTTGTGATAAACCATATGGAGACCTTTTAAACACACATAACAGAAATTTTAAATATGATAAGCTTCAATTGTATGACTTCTTTCCCCTCATGAATGTTTTCCATCCTGTTTGAGTTCCTGGTTATAACTGTTGACTCAAAGTGGTTCTCCTTTTCATCCCTTTGTCCATTAGCTTTCTGGTGTATCCAATATCCATCATACTGAATCCATTGTTTTTTTTTGTCATTTGCTTTTCAGAATCTTGTCCTTCCTGAATGTTTCTTTTCATTTGTGGATGTGAATAAGGAGTTTCACAAATGCTGCCCCAACGCTGGCCCTGTGCAGAAACTGACACTCGCCTCCATGTTGGAATGTATCCTTGTCTTGCCTGTACACTAAAATTATATTTTTGTTGTTGCATCCGATACTACTTATAAATACTCCTTTTTAACTGGAAATTTGTACATCCCTTTTTGATTAGCAGAATTATATTCACAGAAAAGTTCTTGTATGGGACTAATGATGTAAAAGGAAGTAGGCGCAAACTCCCAGCGGCATGAAACATGAAAATGTAATACAAAGTAAAACTAACAGGCAGCACAAACTGGTCAGTGTCCTTAACCGTGTGTGCAGATGTTGGTCTCCCTGCTGTGTCAGAGCAGTTAATGGGGGTGAAGGAGGTGAGGAGCATGGTGCAGCTGACACTTGGCATCCTGGCCGAGCCCTACAGTAAGTAACCGCTGAATGTCTACCAGCTCCCTCCCTACCAACTCTGAATTACCTGTGCAGAGAAAGCAGAAAAATACCAGGTCCATATGAAGACCAGTGAAGTGGCATTCACTGTTTGCAAGCAGTTATTAGTCTGCGTCAACCTGCTTTGGCTACCTGATGGTTTCCGTTTTCAAACCAGCAATGTCACTGCAAAACTGAAGTCTTCGCATTGCATCACAACCTGTCTTGCACGTTTTTTTAAAGAACACTTAACTAGAGGGTGTGGTAGTTTATGATCATTGGACATTGTCTTGATTATATTATTTCTAGTCAACGAGCCAGAAATGCTTTATACTTTTTTTCTATTTCACATTTTTTATTGCAATCGATTAAAACGTGTGGGGGGGGGGGGGGAAGTAGCAAAACCCCCTTGCTTATGATAAATTACAGTGCAAATAAATCAAATGTCGATCTGATATCTTCTATCTTGACTGTCACAGTTGCCTCTGACTTTACCTCTTTAATAACAGCCAGGTATGTCTTTGGGTGTGATAAGTCACAGGAATGCAGCGTGCTTAAACCGCACACTGCTTGGCAGGGTGAACCTGTTCACCACAGAAAAGAGAGAACATTGTTTTGGACCTTCGGGATCCAACAGCACAATCGATTCATACACTTTTTCTTTTTCTCGTTTTTAGATCACACGTTCTCCTGTGTTGAAACGGTGACGTACAAGTTTGATTCCGGCACATGGTATGTATACGTATTAAATAGATTTTACAGAGATTACATTTACCTCACTCCATAGCTGTGTGTGTTCCTGCCACACCTGTTAGCCAGCAGTGTTGTTTACAGGCTGACAACCCTCCTCCAGACATATTTAGACCTCAGACCTCGGGGCCCATAGCATTGATTACAGCAACAAGGGAACCACAAGTGTGTTATTAAAGCTGTTCAACTTTGCCATCAAGTACTTACCTGGCTATCTAGTAGCAGAGCACCCAATCCTGCTGCTCTCAAACAGGCAAAAGCCTGTCACCTTGACAACCCCCTGACATTTAATCACGGGAGTGTGTTACTGTGTGAAGCACTTACTGTGAGTGGCCTCTGTGTCTACAGTCTGGACAAGTTGTTCAGAGCGATGGTGTTTTAACTCAAAGCTTTAGTCGTCTAGAGGGATGCTTTTAACAATATGTTCTAATTATTCTTCCTTTGTCAACATGGTCAGATTACTATTAATGTTTTTATTCCCTCCCTCTTCAGCAGTAAGACGGAGCCGGTGGACAGTGAGACAGTGATCAGAGCGCGGGGGCTTCCATGGCAGTCCTCAGACCAAGACATTGCTCGCTTCTTTAAAGGCCTCAGTATTGCCAAGTACGTCGCACTTGATTTTACAACAACCCCGTTGCTCCACCCATGAACTTAATTTAAACTTCTGCTGCATGTTAGTCAGGATGCAGATTTGTGGCTTTTTGTTTCCCATATATATATAATATCGATCTTCTTATCTAACCCTTGGCAAAAAAGTGACACTATTCCTTTAACCGACGTGACCCAGTTCTAATAACCATACCGTCAAGTACCTGTTGCTGAATACTCACACATACTTATTCTCAAGCATGCATCTGTGCACCTGTGTTTCAGGGGTGGAGTGGCCCTGTGCCTTAACGCTCAGGGCAGGAGGAACGGCGAGGCCTTAGTTCGGTTCATCAACTCCGAACACAGGGACCTGGCCCTGGAGCGCCACAAGCACCACATGGGCAGCCGCTACATCGAGGTTAGATTCAGCATTTACTTCTGTTCAGTGATGCTGTAATTTTGTTTGTGTGTTTGTTAGTTGAACACTAGACTCCTTTTTTAGGTCCTTATGTAGACAATGTGTATCTTTTTAAAATGTCTTCTAAAATAATTGATAATTAAATAATTAAGCATTTAGTGAACTCCAATCAGGCTCGATATCACTTAAAACCCCCATTGCTTGTTTTTTACTGATGTCTTTATTTTTTTTATTGGAATGAAAATCTACGAATTCTCACTTTCAGTTTGCAGGCGGAGTTTATGTTACATCTAAATGAGGTAAATTGTTCATTATGGCTAAATCCAGTGTTCCTCTGGTCTTCTCAGGTCTACAAGGCCACAGGAGAGGAATTCCTCAAGATTGCTGGAGGTCAGATTTCAGATTTTTTTTTTTCCCTCTCCTCTCTTTTCATCATGTGTGTATGAAGACTGACGGTGAAAGGCTTTCTGTTAGTGTGAGGTACACTTCTGTTTCATGGCTTTCCCGCATCTTTGAGGAAAAACAAGAGCCTTCCACATCTGTAATAGAGCAGCTCTTTAGTGAGAGTAAAAGAGGGCATCTCCTTTGCGCTTGGGCTCTCTCTCCTATTACCTGTGTCTTTTCCTCATCCCAGTGACTCTCCCGCAGCTTATCTTGGACTAATGAAAGACTCTTTGTGAGGAATTTCCCCCCCACTGCCCCTCATCCCTTCCTCACCTCCTCATCCCTAACCCCTGCCCAACCTTTCAGAGGCCAGTCGGAGAGAAGTTTCACTCTCGACTAACAGCAGCTCACCTGTTCAGTTCAGCCTCCAGATCCACTCCCCCTGAGGGAGAGCAGGCTGACAGCCGGTGAAAGGCCCAGCTCAGTGCTGGTACAAAGGGGGTGTGAAGACACAAAGGCAGGGCCCGCGGCCTCTGGACCATAGAGCAGCAGCCAGCAGTAACAGGACAGAGATAGCAGACAAAGAAACACAGTCCCTCAAAGCAGATAACTTACAGTGGTTGCCAGTCCGCCTGTGGACTTTACTCAGATGAGTTAAGATCAGTAGCGATTGACAGCACATTGGACCTTAAGCAAATAGTTTAAGCAGAGAAGACACAGCTTCATTTATCAAAAGAAATGAAAGTAGTTCACAGTAAACGTTTAAATGAATGTAGAATCCAAAACATTTAGTGTATCAGGCTGTATTGAAAACTGAAATTTGATAGTGTAGCTATTTAATTTGAGTATTTGTTTGACCTTTTATCATACAATGCAAATATAAGAAATGGGCTCTAGAGTCTCCTGGCTAGTAGTAGAAGGAACAGAGACAATAATACTTGGTTATCTTGAATACAGGATGACAATCAGTTACTACAATGGGACTATATACTATATTGCCTATCTGCATGGACATGTAGTTTTTAACTTGTGTCATGTACCAATTCTTCTTAAACTGTAGCAGTTATATAAACAAAGGAAATAACTTTGTATACTTTTTCATACCATGGTATCTCTCCCTAATTTAATATCTCAAGTTGTTTTAGATCATTTTGGGCAATATTGCAAATCAATTAAAATGATCCTTCTATAGCAAACTTAGACTTTTATGATTGTTGGATCAATGGGATGAAATACCTCTATGTTCAGTTCAATTTTATTTATATAGCGCCATATCATAACAAAGATATCTCAGGGCACTCAATCACATGGAGCCGGTCGAGACCAACTTCCACAACTTTCACTGTGTAAAATGAGTGTTCTATCTCTCTTTCTAGCAATGTGACCCAGAAAAGTTGATCACAGAGAGTAAATTCCTACAGCTGGAGTCCCTACAGGAGCTAATGAAGGTTCTTTTTATTTCTTTAATCAACATACAGAATAAAATAGCCCGAAATGATCTTGTCCTATGTTGATTTAAACTGCCTTAGTAGAAGCTCAAAGTGCTTGTAGTCTAGTCTGGATAAATGGCTTTATGTTATAGTTCACTCATTAAGACAATAAAACAAAATCAAAGTCGATTCTCCTCCTCAGGCTCTGATATCAGTCACCCCAGATGAAGAGACTTATGATGAAGAGGATGCTGCCTTCTGCTTGGAGATGTTGCTACGTATCGTTCTGGAGAACCGGTAGGATGGAGAATCTGTCAATGACACCTTTTATAGCACAATCATTATTAATATTACATTCATATTCATATTCATTCAATATATATATTCAACACCACAGACATATCTCTCTCTCTTTCTCCCTCTCTCCCTCTCTCTCTCTCTCTCTCTCTCCCTCTGTGTGTGTGTGTGCGTGTGCGTGTGTAGAGACCGTGTGTCATGTGTGTGGCAGACAGTGTGTGACCGCCTCTGCCACCTTTGCGTCCACGCCAATGAGAGCTGCTTCCTGGTGGAGAGGGCTGTGGTGGGACTCCTTCGACTTGCAATCCGCCTGCTGCGACGAGAAGACATTAGCTCTCAGGTACACAAAGCACACACACACACACTGCCAACATGGCTAAGATAATCCTCAGTTCAGCAGACTGTCCCAGTGGTTAGACTGAAAGGCCAAACAGGTGGTTAGTGCACCTTTGCTCCTTTTTTTTATATCAAAATGCTGCTGAATGAATTCCTCCTTTTCAATCTTCATGCCCAGCCTTCTTGAGCAAGCATGTGCGTTGATTTGTGCACACCTTCCGCCCTTCTAAGTGTAGCATGGTTAGGGTTACAACTAACGATTGTTTTCATTATTGATTGATTATTTTCATGATTCTATAAAATGTCAAAGAAATGTTAAAACATTTTCTTTTGTGCAACCAACTGTACAAGACCCAAAGACTCTTTATTTACTGTCAGAAATGACAAAGTAAAGCAGCAAATCCTCACATTTAAGAAGCTTAATATTCTTTCTATTGATTAATTGATTAATCGACTAGTCGTTGCAGCTCTAAGCATGGTTCAGTTCACTGTGCAGGCCCATGAGTGAGTCTTATATAGCAGTTCTGACAAATTGAAGGCTGGGACACCGGCAACCCAAACCTGCATTTACTTGCAAGCTTGAGGATGTATGAAGCCACATTTTGGCAAGGTTTTTGTAATTAGAACATTGGGCATTCAGATGGACAGTGGAGAAGGTACCTCTGTGAAGTACAAACTACACTACCAACTTTATAAAGCCATACTGCAAGTCCACATGACACTATATCTGAGACACACTGTTACACTGGGTGACCATGAACACTCACACTGTAGTTTGTTTGGCTGTAATCTCGCATTCACTCACTAGAACACTAAAGACAAAAGGACTAAGACTTTATTGGCGGCAAAAATACCTGTCTTTTCTTCTCACAGAAGAATCCTTTAAAGGCACAACCAACATAAATGGGACACACTGAAACTCAGGGTGCCTGTGGAGTCTTAAAAGTATTAAAAAAGCATTGAATTTATTCTCAAAATAAGGCCATTAAAGTACTAAATTTCATTTTAAATGGTCTTAAATTTTTTCTTGTCTTTTGGTAGGAGCATATAAATACCATAAGATCATAAATAACTGGCAAATGTATAAAATGTTTTGTGTGTATAGTGTTACAATTTGTTCTGCTTAGTGTGACTGACAGCAGTACAGGTAGTGTTTGGCGTGTGCACGAACTCTGGTTCTAATCAGTCAGTTGTCTCGCATCTTGCTACTAACAAGCTAACGTTAGCTCATCGCCTCAGAACTTTCAGGTGGTGTTCAGCTTTGAGCATAAAACATATTTCACCGGGGTCACTAAGCTAATCTTACATGAGTCATTTAAGTCGGGGGTCACTGACAATTGGGAAGAGGCATGTTGTCATGTTGACTTACAGTGTGGTGTAGAAAGCCTTTCAAAGGTAGGACACTGGATTGTACTAGATGTTACAGGTGTTGATGTTTCGTGTTCACCCTGCCTTTTCAATTGGAACACCTGCTGAAAACTCCTCCCTTGTGTCTACACAAAGACTTTGTGAGATGTGTGCTGGTGAGCAGGTCGTTTAATGCTGACTTGGCCTCATTAGGACGTTGGCCTACATTTAAACCCCATGACCTGATACACAGAAATCTTTACATCTCAGCATTGTTTTTGTGTTTGGTTTATGTTTGTATGTAAAAACCAGTTTGTACTCTTTATACAACTTCAAATCCAAATCACTGAATGGTTTCAGAGTGGTTATTAAACGTTTCATGTTCACATTAAGGTAAGGATCTACCTTTTCCACTTGGTCACGTTATTTTGAATCACACCAGCCTATTCTCAAATGATGTGACCGACAGAAAATAAATATTTAAGATACATGTTTCTACATGTCAAGAAAGTTGTTAATGGAATTGCAGTAACAATCCTGCACACCATTATATAAACATCTTTCTCACTTTTTTTATTTCACATATGTATTTCAGAAAAACACTATTTTCAGGATTTGTAATGCTTGTGATTATGACTGTGGGCCTAGAAATATACTGAGTAATAAAGGAAAATGAATGAGCAAGGAATAAGTGAAATGTGAAAATATCTTTTGAGAATTTGCAAAGTTACATTGGAATCATGGAATACCGGCAAAGTTCCCAAATGGGCCTCTTTACAAGAGTGTGTGCAGCAGCTGGTGTTGAAACTAGATTATTCACAAGCACTCAAGGTTTGCTGTATCAGCCACAAAACGTATATGTTAATCATGGAAAAGAAGATCAAAGTAAACCCTCCTGATTATATTCTGACACCATAACTGAAGGCTACTCTGTATTTTTGCCTTTTCAAATGTGTTTGCGTACGTTATATAGTTAAAATCTACTTAAGTGAAGGTTGAATTGAAGAATGTACGATATGCTTAAAAGATGCATTGAAGTTACTGATCTTCTTTCTCCCTGTTCCACCACAGGTTCTCCTCTCCCTGCGTCGCCTGCTGATGATGAAACCTCACGTCTTGTCCCGGGTCAGCAGGGAGGTGGCCTATGGCCTCCATGAGCTGCTGAAGACTAATGCAGCCAACATCCACTGTACAGACGACTGGTACACACTCTTCTCCCTGCTGGAGTGCATCGGAGCCGGGGTGAAACCTCCTGCCTCTTTCCAGCTCACCTCCACCACTCCTGACAACGACACAGGTTCAGTTTTTCTCTCAGAATCTGGACTTTGTGCCTGATGGTGGCAACACACTGATGAGTACATCTAAAACCTAATCTCCATGACACATGGATTTACTGTGCTGATGTAAAATCTCCACAACTAGTGATGAAATGAATACATTTGTCTCCTATATTTCTGTGTTTTTAATAGGGTTGCTTATAAGATGATGATGATTTAAAATGCTGAGGTTACCTGGGATAATCAACAGACCTATGACTGCCAATATTGCATGCACCTGCTGTAGTGGAAAGTCTCATCACCAGAGAAATATGTTTTGAGTAACAAAATACAAACTTTATAGCCGTTTGAGTTTACAATTAGGTGCTTGTCATCCCTCAAAGCAGCATGTATGGAAAGAGTTAATCTGTTTAGTTTTTTAATAGATTGGAAAGATCCATTGCAAATTCAAAAGAGCTTGCTTTTAACTGATTGTTCCAAAAGTTGTTATGATCAACTCAGAAAATCTTCCAGTAGGTACGGAGAAAAATGGGAAAAAAGAGCCAACACAAACAAGCTATGGATGGACCCAGAGTTTGTCTCATGAGTTAAAATAATGCTTTATTTCTTATTCAAACTGTAATACTTCATGTTTGCCTGCTCTGTGTCTCCAGGAGCCCAGTCAGATAGCGAGCTGTCATCTCATCATCCTAGTGAAGTGAGTGTGGACCGTGGCTACACGTCTGACTCCGAGGTCTACACAGAGCACAGCAAGTCCAGGATCCCTCGCTCCACAACAGACGTGGATGTAGCAAGCAGTGGATGGCTTGTGGTCAGTGCACACACGCACATCCTTACATATCTACAGAATTCCTGCATGGCAAGCAGTGAGACATACTGTATATTGTATATGCTGTCATTGAAACACCCTCTGTCACATGTTCACATATAAACATCTAACATTAAAAATAAATGTATAGAACCTTATAATTAATGCATGTTAATTGAAGCAAAGTCAGGAAGTGGTTACATGAACTCAAGGTAAAATTGGTCACATTCAAATCTACCTGTTAAAAGACCTGTTATGTCTGATTTCTTGGTTTTCGGAAAATAATATAAAATATTACACTGATGTTTGATGAGATTCTGATGCACATTTGTATTCCTGTAATTTAAATATTTTTTCCAGGTTGGGAAAGATGACCTAGACACAAGCAAGACCCCTCCAATAACCTCTAAAGCTCAGCTAAATCACCCGTTGGTCAACCAGTACAGTCTGACGTTGGGCCAGGACCTGGGCCAGCATGACACTAAGTCTCTCATCAAGTGTGTAGAAACGCTCTCTTTCATCGTCCGTGATGCCGCCCACGTCACCCCTGACAACTTTGAGCTGTGTGTTAGAGCCATACGAGTGTTTGTGGAGGCCAGCCTCAACGGAGGTGAGACATTCAAATACATTTTGAAAAAACTAGAGCTACTAAGTACTTATGAGACTGAGATGAATTGAAAAGATGTAGACTAAAAAGATTACGTAAAGTTACTCAAAGATGATCACAAAACGCTGTAAGCACTAGTGCGACAACTCGATATTGGCTGGGCAGCGTTCACTCAGCCTTAGTTTTAATTGCTTCTGCACTGAATGCATAATTCTGCTTGCCTAATTAAAGGGCTACTCCAGTGATTGTGGTATTGCACATCCATGAAGTTGGGTGGTTTGTGAGAGAATAATGATATTGATCAAAATCATTTTGTGTTCTTTCTATAAGAAATGTGAAGTCTCGAGCATTCTGACCATCGAGTGTTCAACAATCCTCTAGTCTTTTAAGGTCTCCAATTAAAAAGTTGGATCAGCCACGCTGCCACCATGTTTCTGTCCCTCCGGGAAACTCATTCATGCCACCTTATGTTCCCCCTCGAGGAGTAAACATGCAGAAAGAATAAATTCCTTCTGATCGGGGTGGATCGGGCAAGTCTCTTCTGTTTGAGGTGGTTACATGAGGTATTTGATTTGGCTATTGTTCCCATTATTAGTGCAATATTGGTATCCATGTAAACGCAGCTAATGATGAGTATACAGATCCTGATGTGAAAAATCACACAAGTGCCCCTTAAATTTGGTCCTTAATTCAAATTTGGATTGTATTGCTTGACCGTGTCATGGATCATAAACATATAAAGAAAATAATGATGGAAATAATGAACCTAAGTTACATTTGACTTGTGACTTAACAAAATGAACTTAAACAAAACTGGTAGGTACTTTTTGCTCTGATTCACTAGACTTCTAGTCTTGCATTTACACGAAATGTGGCCATTCTCTCTCTGTCATCCATCAAAATACAGTTTTTTCAGTATTTGTCATGGTTTGCTCAGTTTATTGCAGGCCTATTAACTATTTGTGAAAGACTGTGAATGAAACGTAGTAGTAGTGGAATGTAAAAACCTTTGTTTCAAACCACAGTTATTTGATATCTGCTTATCCCGTAAACTCCCTGGTGACCGATACACTCCAGGTTTTAAAGAGCAACCCTGTGTCTGCCCTCACTCTGCTTTGTTTTTCTGTCCTCCTTCATGTTTTCACCTCAGTGTCCTGCCCTACATTCCTCTCCCTCTTCCTCTCTTCGTCCTTTATCCTTCTTGTCGTCTGCCCCTGAACCCTCATCTTCCCCCTTTTCCATTCATCCCTCCTTGTGCTGTTTGTGATCTACAGTAAGAGAGGGATTAAGGTTGAGAAATGGCAGTGGTGCACTTGTGCTTTGGCATAGCTGATGGCCTATTAATTTTCTCCTAGAGCTTCAGGCCACTGGATACATGCTGTCAACAGAGCTTTACACCGACGAACAAAAGCAATGGGTTGATCAAAGCGCTGGGCTGAGGATGGCGCTAATCTGTATGAGATACTTATAGAAAGTGCAAAACCTGTTATTACTCCATTGAGCTTTTGCACACTGACTTCATATCTTTTTGTTAAAGGTGGCTGCAAGATAAATGGAAAGTTTTGGAAATGGCTCATAGCTTCGTGGTTGTTTTGAGGATCAGGCCATATTCAGTATAATAATATATTATTAATATTCGGCATAATAATGGATTAAATTTAGGGCTGCGTGCCACTGAAAATGGGCTGCAGTGAACTTTATTTTGTAAGCACAGATCCAAAATGTCATTGGTGAAGGCTGAAAAACGACGTTAAGTTATCCTTTATTATCTATACCCTTTGTTATAGTTGCAGTTGGCTAGCTTGTGTGAGGATATAGCTGACAAAAACCTACAGTCAC
The DNA here is from genome assembly GCA_036024295.1 of Nannoperca obscura. Taxonomy (NCBI): domain Eukaryota; kingdom Metazoa; phylum Chordata; class Actinopteri; order Centrarchiformes; family Percichthyidae; genus Nannoperca; species Nannoperca obscura. Next base: position 2,527 of record JAVQJL010043988.1, on the reverse strand, counting down.
AAAAGGTGCTGGGTGGGGGGCGGGATCCTGGGGTTCCTCCACTTCGTGTGGATGTGTTGATTTACACAGTAAAAACTAGACACTGACCAGGGAGTTGTGCCACTCTGTTCTACTGAGAAAAGCCATTTAGGGCTTCAGGAGAATTCAACTGCCAGCATAAAAAGAATTAGCCTAAATATTCATTAAAGCCATTCCTGTATCTTATTTAAAGTCCAAGAAAATGTGCCACCAGGGCTTGCCCTCCTCAATCTACAGACCTCAACTCAACATCTTTGGGAACACTTGAAATCAGGAAAGATTACATCAAAACAATCAAACATTCTCAAATGCTGCCTGATCTAGAACATACAATACTTGGTCAGTCCAAACCCCTCAATTGAGCAAGGCAAAACAATCCAGACCCTCTGTCTCTAGTTTCACATCTTAAAGAAGATTCATTTTATTTCTTCTAATAATTTGCTTTCTCAGGTTACCGCAACCACGACAAGAAGAAGAGCCACAAGTACGACTCCAAGTCCCGTATGAGGAAGAAGGCAGGGGGAAAGGAGAAGGAGGGCGGAGGTGTTACGAGGCGAGGTGGCAGCAGGGCGTCCAGCCAGCGTCCATCACGTTCCCATAGCGACGAGGAAGAGGACGAGGGTGTACCAGCCAGCTACCACACAGTGTCATTACAGGTTAGTCAGGATGTAAGTACAACAGCACTCTTTACCCTTCTACGTTATGTCGGTGTGAGCCCAGCCGTCCCAAAAGCATCTTGTTTCTCCCATTAATGTTCCTTATTGAGTGTCGGCTGTCTTTTCAGTGGCTTGATAAACTGTGGTCATTGTGGCATCAAGATGTTTTTGGGAATCCATGGCTTTGGCTCATTCAGGGACATTTAGGACGGGTGTAACGTTATATAATGACTTTATGAAAATGTTGCATAGAGAAGCTATCACTACGGCTGTCATGTGGAACAAAACAGCATTTGGAATCATGTGAGTATTTGAGCAGAACATTACACCCCTCCTGACAGCATCCCAATTGGCCTGTGTTTCTGGTGTGTGTAAGTGTAAGGTTAAAGAATAATACTAGTGTACTTTTATCCTATTGCCATTCTTATTATCATCCAGAGTTGTTAAAAAACACATTGTCCCATTGTTGTATGACAGCATTGATCAGTTCATCATTGTTGTCATACACAGACAGCATATTACCAATGATCATGGCATCAAACTTGACTTTACATTTGAGTATCCTGTTTCATGTCAGTGTTCAATATGTTAGTCAGGACTGCAGAGGCTGAATAACTTAAATAGGTGAATATGTCATATGCACGCAGTCTAAATTTAGCAAACTATGCTAAATGTTTCAGACTGCTTATTTGGGGAAATATACTAATTTGTTTCTTTACTTGAGTGAAATGACAAGATTGGTATTGATCTCATGCCTGTGTGTTAAGAGCTGGAGCCAGGACATGGTATGGTTAGCTTAGCATAAAGACTGCAAGCAGGGGGACACAGCTAGCCTGGCTCTACATGTTCTCCAGATTTGTACTTAATGCACAGAGTAGTATCAATCATTTCACTCTGTAAATAAAGCAAATCAGTTTATTTCCTAAAATGTTGAATTATTCCATATAGTTAGAACAGTTGATCCTGGCTGATCCTTATTGTCTCGTTTGGTCTTTTGGGAAAAACGTTAGCATTCAAGGTGAATCCAGTGCAATGAAAAAATAAACTGGACATTTCTTGGATGGCATCAGGAAAAAAAAAACGTACACCAGTGTAATCCTTTAATTTGTATTATAGGGAACATGGCAGTGCTGTGAATCCTTTGTTTTCCCTTTCTTCTCAAACACACACACACAAGCGTCCTTTTTATACTGTACAGTATGTTCTCTGGTTGAGAGAGTCTCTATGTTCACTAATAGCATTAACTGCACTCTGTATGTCTTACTCTAGGTAATATGTTACCTGATTGTATCAAATAGCTTAAAGACAAGGATACTATGAATAAGGACTTCAGTAATTGACTCCATGCTTGTTGCTAGTAGTAAATGATTAAACTTCAAAATATATTCAAATATATTGCCATTAATATCCAGTATTCACTTGGCACCACTTGTTCACATAAAACACTTGGTCTTATACTGTAGAAGCCATACATGCTGTTATCGTTAATATTGGTGTTGGTGTGTGTGTGTGTCGGTGCAGCTTTTAGACCTGATGCACACTCTGCACACCCGGGCTGCCAGCATCTACAGCTCCTGGGCAGAGGAGCAGCGCCATCTGGAGGCTGCAGGCAGGAAGATCGAGGCTGACTCCCAGACTCTATGGACCAGCTGCTGGTGCCCGCTGCTGCAAGGTAGGCCCTTATCACAATATAACTGTAATGCAGTCCCATACAACAGCTCTTTAATAGCACCTTAATGAAGCTTCTAATAACCACACATTTGTTGAGGCACTGGAGTGCCTTGTATTGACTATATACATATATATGTACATATTATATGTATAAATATATATATATGTATATATATATGTGT
>JAVQJL010043985.1:0-24870 GCA_036024295.1 Nannoperca obscura | reverse complement strand
TTCTTGTCTTTTGTCGGGGGCATTGGTGCCTCCACGGTTTAATACATGTGGTTTCGTTGTTCAACGCCCCCCCCCACCCCCCCCCCAGCATCAGCTCTTTTCAGAAACCTGTAAATGTTGCAAAAGTCTTCAGTTTTTTAGCTTAAGTCTCATATCTTAAGTTAGTGAGCGCCTTATCTGCCTTTCAAATTGAATTATATCTAAATAACTCAATGTTGCCTGTTCTGTGTGACAGAGAGTACAGTTACACTGGTCAGCTTGTCTCATTTGGCACTAGTTAGTATAACATTTTGTACCTGTTAAACCCAGCAGAGAACATTCAGATTGTATCACTGTCACTGTCCAACTGTGTTGGTAACTGAGTTCATGACTTCACTATATTGATCTGACAGCTGCAGCTAGTACTATTTACAGAATGGGGTTTAAGTCCTGATAATAAACTGATGCACTGATAAAGATTTAATTAGATAGGTAGGACCAACAGGTAAAAGCTGTAATCAAACACAGCTTAGTGTTGCTGCTAACAAAGACAAGTCATGGACAAAGCATAACAGGGTGAAAAGTAAATGAAGTACTTTTCCGTTTTAAAAGTTAACAAAATTTTGCACAAGAATGCTTACTTATTTCAATAAATTTGATTAGATTAGAAACATTTTCGCTAATTGCTAATGTCACTGGCAGTAGTGTTGGCTTGGTATGCATGTAGAGTAGCACTGTAACTAATGATTACATTCACTATTGATTAATAATCTGTCAATTTTTTTCATGTCTAGGAAATTTTGGAAATCAAATTTTAGAAAATAGTGAACCATTTAAAGAGGTGACATCAAATAGCGTGTTTGTCCAACCAACAGCCCAAAACACCAGAGATACTCAAGTTATCTCTGGTGTTAAGATGGATCAAGATGGCGCCGCAGATGGCTGCCTCGGTGTGTTGGTGCGCATTGTTTTTTCTTATTTAGGTTATATTAACGTTATATTAATGTCTGCTACAGTCTGAACATCACACATCCTTAGTCCAGATTGTATTTACATTTAGATTTCTCACTTTGCACAGCTCTTTTTTTTATTATTATTGTAAATGTTCTATTTAGTGGTTTTATTTAAATTCTTTCTGTATATATCTATGCTCTTTTGGCACCCACCTACCAAAACAAATTCCTTGTATGTGTAAACCTACTTGGCAATAATTCTGGTTCTAATTCTGATTCTGATTAGAATGATGTAAAACAGAGAAAAGCAGCAAATCTTCACATTTGAGACGCTGGAATGAGTGCATTTTTCAGGTTTGCTTCATAAATGATTTAAACACAATCCATTATCAAAATCAATCATCAGAATTTTCTGTGGGCCAACTGAATAAGTCATTTCCTGATTCTGAGCGTAGTGTGGTAAGTCAGTTCTAATTTTTTAAGTTAAAATGGGAATATGGCATATTATCTCGGATTGTAAGATGATATAATTATCATTTGACAAACCGCACTCTGATATAAGCATGAATGTATTTCATATTTCAAGATAATTAAGGTATCAGTAAATCTACTGACGCAGCTTTACAATCTTTTTTAAGAGCAGAAACCATCCCCTTCCTTTCTATCTGTGTGCTGAAATGGCAGGCCTGTTTCTAGCATAAGCCGTTGGGGTAAAACCATGACAGAGAGGGAGACTGTAAATTGTTCTGCTTGTTATCCTCCGGCAACTGAAATCCTGCCACGCAGTCAGAGCTCAGATTGGTGACTGGGTGCTCCTTAGGCTTCGAGAAACATTGTTAGGAGACTTCTCGTCCACGTACGCACACACAAACATACACACACCAGCACACACACACACACACACTCTCCTTGAGGCCCTGTTGCAGCTGGGACCTGCTACGACTTTCCTCGGGCTCGGGGTGAAAATAATGCACCTTTGTCCATCACGAAGCTAAATAGGATTGTGACTGTGAGGAAGAAGCAATGGAAGGACAGTATTAACTGCTGTTGCTACAATGCAATAATTAAAGACAATAAATCAATTACTGTGGACCTGTAATATAATATGCGCTACAGACCCGTGGCTTTATGATAGCATTAGAATCAGAATCAAAAGCCAAGCAGGTTTACACATACAAGAAATTTGCCTTGGTTTTTGGTGCAATAAACAATAATAACAATAAACATAGCAAGTAGAAAATTGAAAGAAAGATAGAGCAAGTACTGCAAATCTCTAAGCATTAATAGAAAATTGACAATAAGATATGAAAATAAATTATTAGATTAGCAATTAGATAAGATTTGATAAATGATCACAGAAATACAGCATGAAACGTATGTTGTAAACATGTACTATGTCAGCCTGCAGTAAGAGCAACTTTTCAACCAAATCCAGGACACAGGACACACAAATAAGAGAAGATGTAAGTGAATCAGCTGTCTCTGGAGGCGCAGGCTTCCATGTCTGGGCCTTATTAGTTGCTTTGTCTCCCGCCAGATAGCAGACATGAAAATCTCTTTGAGTCGACCCAGCCTTCAGCCTTTATGTGATGGACTCCATTTTTCTTCTGTGCCACCAACAAACCCCCCCCCACCGATCACCCTCCACCTGCTCCCACCTTCTCCATCCCCCCCACCACCATTATTCACGAGGCTGCTTTTAAAACAAATAGCTGAAGATTCCCGAGGCGGGACCTGCGTTCCCCCCAGCGAGCCTCCCTACACCTAAGCACCAACACTTCAAGACACAATATATGGTGTGTTAGAGAGGGAGAGGACTGCGTTAGTGTGTGCGTGTGATCCAGATGAACCCCCCCCCCAAAAAAAACAGAGATAGCACAAAAGATGGATGAAGCCTGGGTGACATACATCTTGACACCACCACAAAAGAAAACATCGACCACCCTGCTCACAAAAGCCAAGGGACAGAATAATGTTTTTTTCCACTTCTTCTGTGCCTGTTTTCCTTTTTTTTTTTTTTTTTTTACCCCAGCTGCTGTCAATACACTTTTTGACACACTAAATGTCTTTCTTTGAAGTGGCATACATATTTGTAGCATATTGTGTGCTGATTAAATACAGTGGGACGCCAACAAACCAAAGGGAAAGCAGTTGACCTTGTGTGATAGCTCTCTGGATATAAGAAAATCAATATTCTGAATTTAGCTGTGCTGGACCCTCTGTTAAATGGAGCAACATACCATGAAGACATGAAACCCATTGAGCATTGGCTAGGTACAGTAATTTAAATGGTCATTAAAACAAGGAGGAAACTGTGATATGTCACTATGTTTGTTTTGTTTTGAGAGCTTAGATTCAGAAATAGAAAACTTGAATAAGAGATTATGTCTTTCAAATCTCCTTAACCTGACTGACTGCTTTTTAAGAAGGGGAGTTCAATGTTAAATGTCGCTTTTCTTTTGAGTTAATCTTAAAGGACTTAAAGGTCAGTCAAAAAATTTCCCACTTCAGGTAATACTTCATTAACAGGAAGTGTTCTTTCCGAGTTTCAAGCAAGGCAGAAAATGAGCATACATTTTTCCAAACAGCTCATGCACCATAATCCAACTGTTTGGAACCCAAAAAACTTCAAAATCTCAGTTTAACTCATATATTTTTATGTTTGCTCAAGCAGCGTAGTCATTGCCCTCAGATGCTGCTCATTAACTTGGGGAGACATAAATACAACTCATTGTGCTTTTTAATTAATTGCACTCACTCAAGCTGTTTGGAGTACTGTCATTGTCATGTTTGTGTCCTGTCAGTTCATACTCTGAGTATGATGATAACCCAGTTTGAATTTCTGAGTTATATATTGCTTATAACTACACTACATTGCTAGCTAAAGTTAATGTAGTCTGATACAGAAGTGCTGCAATAAATCCAGCCTTCATCAAGGTTATATTGTTCCACCCTCATTGATATAAATGGAATGGATTAAATAATAGAAACACAGTGTAAATGCCAATTCTATCACCATGCAGAATGTTAATATTGGGCAACTTTCCAAGATTAGTTTCAATGTTGAATATAGTTTGCTTTATATTACTTATTTCTACAATACACAATATATGGCAACTACTGTATGGCCAGATTATGGATAAAGCTAGGAAAATGTTGTGATGTGTTTCTAACATGCCTAGAGAATGTAAGTCAAGTAGTCGCTCTCCATTAGCTCTGTTCTTGTCTCCACCAATCATCAGAGAAAGATATCTGGCTCTTTTTTTTTGCTGCTAAATGCTCCACTGTGTTCACCAGCTAGTCGCTAACTTTGTCTGTCTGCTGTTCGATGCTGGGCAGGTATTGCGCAATTGGTTTATCAGAGCTTTCTTGCTTTGACTCCTTCTATAAGCTAACAAGGTTGGTGAGAGCGGTGAGCTAAACAATAAAGTTATGGGCTGTAAAACCAAAACAATGAGCTGAAAGATGCTAAAATACTAAGCATAGCTGAGGGAAACTGCAGAGTCAGGACATAATTTTCTGTGGGTTTATTATAAGCAACTCCTTTCACATTATGCACAGTTATTCCAAACATTAGTAATATAAAAATAGTTATTAGTGCAGCTTTCAAAGTAAGTCATTGACTTACAATTTCTGGTCTGAGACTGGTCCCTGTTCTGGACCTTTGGATTGGGAGTGAATTGCATGCTGCAGTCCGACATACTTCCTTGGAACACTGGGCTAGTAAATGCCTAATAGTAAGAGTTATTTGAAAAGGAATAGCAGAACTTACTTTTGTCCTTGATTACTGTAGTTGTTGTCATATGATTCATATCCTTGGTCATCGTATGCTGTTCCGTAGCCGTCGTCATACTCCTGATGTAACAAAGATAAAACGCAACCAGTTAGATGAGGCGTAGATCAGGAACATTTCCAGCAATCATTTTGACATTGAAGAGCAACATTATGAACTTAGCCCTGTTTATAAGAGCTACTATGGGCTACATTGTTTGTAGTTGTTACATTGTACATAATCACCTTTTTGAAACAATTCTTGAGGATGGGATTGGCTTTGTAGAATATTTTACCATTAGATCAAATGGTTAACTTTTTTTTAAGGACACACTGCCATGCATTGAAGCTTTCCACTTAGCGCAGATATAGGTTAAACTGCTTCATTTGCTGCTGTCGGTATAGCAGCACCATTAGAGTGACAACTGCAGCCCTGCCCTTGTCTCTGTGTCAACTGACTGACAGTGGGATGTAAAGCCTCTCGCTGTGGCAACGTTTCATCACCACCTCAAAGGATGAGCCTTGAACATCTGTTTGTGCTCCAGCAATCTGCCCCGTCCCCCCTCCTGCACTCCACCCAGACCCCCACCAAGAGGAACATCAAAGCAAACCAGTGCCGCACCCGTCCTAATTTGGGATAAATGGGACTTATGTTCCACAAAAAGCGTCAACCCCTCGCAACACATCTCTCATGCCCCACACTCTTCTTGGCTAATTCCATCTGCCCCTGATTTTCATGCTTGAAATTAATGTCTGTAATATTTAGCACGAGAAGAAAATGCTCATCACATCTTTCTCATCACATTATTATTAAGGCCCTAATTCCTAAATAGAAACATGCATTTGTCAAATGACAGCATTTGAATTGACTCTTTATCTTTAATCCTCCAGAAATGAGGCACTTGTAAAGGAACTACAAAGAGACCTGGAAGTAGATATATAGTAGTAATACATTTGTTTTCTTACACTTTGGGGGAAACAGGTGTGTTGTAGGAATCCTTTTTATATACTAAAACCTCTCCTTGGTCATCCCATTGGGCGGCTTTCAAGGCTTGTTTGTGATTCCTTTGTTGTTTTTGTGAGTGGGGGGTCTGTTGGCTTTTGTGGAGGTCTTTGTCATCCCTTCTATTTGTGTGTAGCGGTAGCTTGAAGGGAATTCAAGTCCCTCCTGGCATTTGTAATTCTGCAGTAACAAGTGCTTGTGAAAAGTCAACAATTCCCCACGCTAATGCAAGGACTAAGTTTAGTCAGCAACTGTACTTTTTACAATATTAAACCCCTTGAATGCCTTTAAAGACAATAGAAGCAGCAGTTCTCAATAAGCAGTGCAATTTTTGTCAAAAGGGGTGAAATTTAAAGCACTTTTCCACAGGCAGATGAAGCTGCAGACCTTGATTTGCAATTTCCCATAATAATCTTTTTTTTCTGCCGAATAAAACACTAAAGAGAAAATAATTTCCCTTGTAATTTGTGAATTGTCCTTAATTGTCAAAGATAATCATCACATCACTGACGTTTTTGGAGGGGCTTAAGAAGGCAATCTAAATAAACAATAGAAAGGGCAAAGGTGACATGAATTAAAAACCTTTAGGAACATTTTTTATCATCTCTTTGTATGATAATAATATAAATACTGCATGTTACTGCGCAATTTATGCAATCATACTATACAATAAATACTGCCATTCTGAGGTTATAATGTTCCATTTTTGTGTTAGAGGTTATTTAACTTAATTGTTATTTGTATCATCTTGTGTTATTTTATACTTTATTGTACAGGTGTTGCAGTTATTTTATATATATGTTTTTTAACATATAGATAATGATGGGTACCGAGGACTGTTCTTAATTTTCCGGTTCCTGATTAGACAGAAACTTGATACCAATAAGCAGCATGCATGGGAGGCAGGTATCAGGTGTATTTTATTTATGAATTGTTAATACTTTAGCATTTTAAAGAGGTGAGAAAAATAAACTGAAAAAACACCCCCAAAAAAACAATGCAACACATACTACTTTCTCAAAGCCATGACTGACTTTTTGAAGCTGATACAACTTTAACCAAAAGGCACCTCGTGAAGTAAGTTTGTGCTTTGCTAGAAATGTCATCCCATTTGAAATTGAAATAATGTCGCTGTTTTTGTCAGAAACACACTTGTTTTTGTCCCAAAACTCTAAAGATCATTCAGTTTCAATCTAGCTGGCTGGAATGAACGTGGTTATGAATATGGTTATGAACTTGATATTAACTAAGTTTAGGGACTACACTTCTTGGCTGCAGTGGTATATAATTTTTTTCATAAAAAAAAAAAGACAATCATACCAGACATCTGATTGCCTTTAGGGTTGAGTATTCAGTGGTCAAAGACATAGAGCATCAGTATCATTAAATGCTGGCAGTAATATACTGAAAAGGTGGGGCTAATTAAACATATTGAGCAGCGTGGGCCATACCAGTCATAATAGCTTCATATCATGAGCTTTTATCAAAGTTTAATACAAGGTTATCTTAGTTCACCATTGAGACCCAGTAGATCTCTTAAATCTAGGAAAAGGTCTCTCCTACACCTTCAAAATGTAAGGATGGCTTAATAAATTGAATTCCTTTCTGAATAAGAAATAACAATTTAATGTGATTATTTTTAACATATACATTCTTATATACCTACATTACAAGGGAGGAGGGAATGTGTTCTATAATGAAACAGGTCTAAATTTAAAATAAAGTTTTCCTTTCCCTCAGTAACCTGTAGCGTTCTGTATATTATTCAATATATATAATATAGAGATACATAAACTTTGCTGGTTCAGTCTGAGGCAAGCAGAATGCTGGTTGAAAATTGTATTAATGTTAAAAAGAAAAAAGAATGCTATGTTCTTTCAGCTCATGTCAAACTTTGTTTGATACATTTCTATAATATTCCTGTAGGAACTTAAAAGTCTCTGGTATAGAGTTTAGTGTCCTTGATGTGATTTGGGCTTAGAGGAAAGCTTAGGGGGGTTGGCAAAACATTGTAAATTATCCTCTGGGGAACATGAATATTTATGAATATTCATTCAATTTCTCAGCAATCCTTGCATTAGATTTGCAGGTAGCAAGCAAATGTGAAAAGGGTCACCGAAGTTTTGAGGTATTGTACTCTTGGTACGTTAATAACACATTTCATTTTTAGTAGCTGTTGAAATATCTGGACTAAATCTCTGTGTGACACAGACCAACCAACACCACCATTGTTGTTGGCCCACTAGAAATGCAAAAACAAACAGAATCAACTAATATCTGTTATACACATTGGATGCCATTTCTGAACCAAATAATTCCGCCTAAACTCCTCACTACACTACAAACAGAACCTGTTCTTCTTGTCACATACTGTGCTGTTGTCATAATGCACAAAGCCCTGTTTGTGATGCAGACCATACGCATTGTTAGCAGAGCAGGAGCTAGGTATGCTGATTAGTTTTCTGCACAAGCCATTAATGTTAACTCCTCTTGCCTCAGTGGTGACTCTGTAGGTGCTGTCCACTCACATTGGACAACACTGCCTGGTATTAATGACCACATTAAACTTTAACAATGGCATGTTATTGCCATTTATTAGAGCAGCTACTCTATAATTGAGTTAAAAGCGAGCTGAGAGGAGGATCATGCTTGGTTTATAAATCACATTGGCACATTTAAAAAGATTCTTTTCTTTGGTGTATGACACATGGAACAACTTTAAAATGGAATGCAGACTATGATGATAGTGTGATTGAAGCCATTATCATATCTTTTGTGTTTGTATTGATATACCATTTATTCAAAATATCTTGGAGAGCACAATAGCGCGACAACCCTGCAACAGTGCTATGTTTCCAACACTAAACAGGATTAGTGTGACAGGGAGAGGTTGGAGGGGGAGACAGAGAGGAGAGAGAGAGCAGCCCCTAAGTGAGTCTTTCATTTGTATGCCAGTGGATGGCTGCGAGGCGTGTTGTTAAAAGATAAGGACTGGCCTCTGAGGCCACTGGAGACTAACAGAGGGCCTGGCACTGCATGTTACAACAGCAGTATCACAGCCGCTCCGCTGTGCTCTACAATACCGCTGTAACAGATAGGATGCCACTGACACCCAAAGCAGGCTTTTCAGGCGCTAGATTTGTTCCCTGAAGACTGTACTAAATCCAAATGAGTCCAACAACACACTGTCCTCACATTATGAACTCTGTAGAGAACTGCAGATGCTGCGTGGCCTGTGCTAAAAACCCAAAAGGTGTCACAAATGAGAACAATCTTAAGCAAATCAAAAGAAAAAGAAAAGCCATGGTCTTCTCAGATTACTTTATTACGATACCATCTGTTCAAAGAAAAATGTTGCGCCTCCGCAGAGCTGTGCCACACAGTGCTTTTAACTTCTTAACAATAAAAGCTAAATAACACCCCATGATATTGCTCAAAGAAAACACATAATCTAGTATTTGTAACCCTCGGTCATCTGTCTTGGTTTCAAAATTGCTCAAAGCTGTGTGTCATTCATTCGGCTCTTCCTGCAAAGCATATTTCAGAAAGCTGAACAGGCTGGAATTTGCTGAAGCCGTTCCGCTGCAGGGGTAAAAACACAGCTCAAGCTATCAGATTGAGGACGCCAAGAAGTTGGCCCATGCATCAAGTTGAAGTATCACTACTCTGTGTTGTGCTTGACAAATGTCTTAGCTGTCCTTACTGTTACTTTACCACCTTTGGTTTTAATATTGGCTAAGTTTTAAATGAAGCACTTTCATATCTGAGTAGTATTACCAGGGGAATTCATGTAATTAATGCATTTGCCCTGTGGAAACACATCTGCACTGGAGAATGAAATTCAACTAGCATCACTAGCATTCAACATCACTAGCTCAGATGCAACTAGCTGTACTCGACTGTACTTGCTTATCCGGTGCAGAGACATGGGGGCTGGAACACCCCGGACAGGTCCCCTGTCTATCACAGGGCTAACACATGGACAACCATTCACACCCACATATACACCTGCAGGGACATTTAGCGTCATCAGTTCACCCAACCTGCATGTCTTTGGACTGTGGGAAGAAACTTGACCACCAGGAGGAACCTACGCTGGCAGTGGAAGAAAATGCAAACTTTACAAAGAATGGCCATGGCTGACAAATGGGTTCAAACTGAGGACTTTTTAGTTAGAGGCAGCCATATAAAGGAAAATCATATATGGGATTTAACAATCTCATAATTTCGGATATTCCTTATTTATTGATTTTCATAGTTTTCACTGATGCCTCTCATTTTTAAGACCATGTGAGATAAAAATATTGATTTTAGAATGTCTAAACAGCCAATCAAACCACATTTAGAGGTGGTTTTAAATGTGATTCCAATTGGTTTTCTACAGGTTCGTCTCATTACGGACACTCAAATATGATTTCAAGTGTCTTTTGCGTCACTCTCAATGCAACGCATGACAACGACAACATATCCAGAGTGACCGCAGTGCATCAAAACGGCTGTATATCTGTACACCAGACAAACTCAGTGACAGGGGAGTTCTGCACCGTGACTTGACAGCACGATAGTTTGCAAGGCGAGATGATGGATCTGCATTTCTAATGCTTCCACATTGAAAAGAAACATCACCAGCGTGTGTAGTTACTGCATTGTTACCACAGTAACCCATGGAAATGTGTTGATGATGTCTGGACACAGAAATCCAATCTAATCACTTTCACAATTGTGAACAAAGCCTATGAGTCTACAGTCATGCTAGCAGCTCTTTGAGCTAAATTCTAACGCCAGCATACTAACATGCTCACAATGAATATAACACCACCCTGATGCTTAGCAGCTATAATGTTTAAAATGTGATTTGACTTCTCCAAATTATATTTAATATAAAACACACATTAACATGGTTGTTAATTGGGTGTAAACCATATTCTATATAGAATATCACTTTATTTCATAATAATAACAACATGCATTTCAAAAGTAACCTTCCCAACAATGACTACAACCATACCTAAGACCAATCCACAACAATAACTTAATGAGACAAACACATCAATGTTCTGAAATATGCCAAAACCAGTCAAAAGACAGAACATCCACTTTCTGCAGCAATGATTTGTGTTCACATTTTGTAGTTTTAAATCGAAGTGCAGAAGGTCCCAGGCAAAGGTAATGTATTCAACCGGAACAAACATGATCAACATTTTTTATCAGCACTCCTTCCTGTAAATGAATAATATTTTAATCTTGTTGTTGATCTTAGACATGTACAGTATAGGACTGTGTGAGCTCTGGCCTCAGATGGGATTTTTTGACTTCAGCTCAGTTGTTTTTGACTTCTGCTTCTTGGGATGACTTGAATGCTCATACGACGACCTTGACAACATGTCTCTAAATCTTTGTTTCATTGACAAAGTAATATGAAAGGACATCTCATTGGTACTCGAACTATCTATTACGTTCCAGAGGACGGAGGCCACCTACTGGGACACAGCTTAACTAAGGCCACGTGGATTGATCTTCCTCAAATCTAAAGCAAACAAGCACAACATGGCAACCATGCCACCCTGGTGCACTGCAGCTTTAGAGGGAAAACACAGACTTTCCCTGAGCAGCTATCAAAGCTTTGCTGCCCGCCAAGTGCAAAGGCCTCACAATCCTCTGTACTTGTAGAGGGTGAGGAACCTGGCCAGCTCCCAGTCGCTGTCTGAGTCAACAACCGAGGGACACGTTTTAAGATCTTGCAATTTCTTCGTCTGTCCTTTTCAAGACCTTTAACTGGTCAGAGCAACGCTTCTCAACAAATTTGAAACTTTGTTTGAAACTTGTACCGTAATCTAAATTTGGAAGCCATTACGCAAGGAGTTTAGATGACTCAAACTACAAGGAATGGCATTGCTCAAGCAGCTAAAAGACAGCATGCCATAGACATGCATCTTTCTTTTGAAGATGATCCCACGTCTCTGGTTGTCAGTTGTTTTTTCGTTCCCTGAAAATATGCTCTTTAAAGAAGCTAAGGAGGAGGGCAATGCTACATTTAAATCAAGTTTCTAGGGCTGAAACAAGTATTTCAGGATTGTTTATTGAGATGACAAGCTCAATAAACAATCTTATATATAATCTTAAATACAACCAGTGTTGTGTATTTTGAGACATGGAAAGTGTGATCAGCTTTCACACTATTCAAATCTCTTTTTTTTATAAAGATATAACATGCACATGAAAGGAACAGATTATGTACGCTTGATATAGCTGTTTTTTGCTCTCAGGAAAGATTGAAAATAATCTTGGCATCGGATGGAGATTTTGCAGTGACAGCTTATTTGTAGCTGTGTTCTTTTAGGTTTGTGTGCATGGTGACTGTCTGTAAAATGTCTCATTGATTTATTATTAAATATTTGGTCACGTGAATGACATCAGAGGTTTAAATATATAACTTATATTTGTATCTAAAAAATGACAACAAACATACATTAACAACTTTATGCCCAGGGATTTATTTGAAATAAATATGGAAGTCATCATATACTGTAGAGACTGACATGAGGGCAGGGATGTCCAACACGTATCTCTTTTCCTCTCAAAGGTTTAGAGGTTACATCCTTGCTCTTGAAAGGCAGACACTAACATTTAAAAGGCCTGAAGGACTGAGGGGTTGCCACTTGTGACCTCCAAATGGTATTCATTCCTTGTCGGTCTTGTGTGTGAAACATTTCTGTTGACACCCTGCAATGCGGCGTTGATGAGTTAATCTAGCAGCTGAGTGTGTCCTTTAACTTCACCCAACCCCCTGTAGATTTTTAGAAGAAAAACACCCCTTATCTCTACAGAAGAGGGGGATAATAGGGCCATAAATTCACAGAATAAGTGTAAGAACGACAAAATGTAGTCTCCTTTGTTTACAGAATCCCCTATCATGACTGTTTGTGTTGAAGCGGTCCCTAGTCTTCATTGGGTATCCAGTTTAAATGAGGACTTTGGGAGCGTGGAGAATTTTGTATCTTGTGTTGGTGGGGTCTATAAAAGGGGAATGAATTCCTCCTCTGGTTGAGCAAGACTGCAAAGACAAGTGAAGGGCATCACCAAAATGGCATGCTTCCTCCTCACACTTCTCTCATAGAAATTGAGTTTAGACTACACTAGACTTTTCTGGAATTTGTAGCTGGTATTGCCTTGTCACTCTTGAACACCAGCCCCTCAGCCTGCAAGTCCCAGTGGAGGCGGCAGGACGGGGCAGCATTACTGGTGGATATTACTTTAACCATCCTGGATGGGGTCCAGGGTTGTCTGAGATCAGGACAACAAAAATAGGCTTAGAGTATGCTCAGCCTTGAGTATGAAATCCACACTAAGGCTCGCTGCCTTATTGTATGTGTGGGCCGCTCTGCGGATATCATTTACTTCTCAGAATCATCTTGTAACCTGTGCTTATTAGACAGCCTTAATAAGGACATCTGACAGCTGAGGCAAGTTCTTTTCGAACCATAGCAATGTAGGTTTTAACATAGTGATGAGGTGGCTGCTTTGACATCAAAGATTGCATTATTGAAAATGTTTCCACCGGCCAGTGTTGTTTCCAGAATAGGTTTTTTAGAACTACTCCTTGGTCAAAATAAGCATTTAAAAACATAATAAATGAATACAGCACCTCAGAGTACAACTTTATTTAACAAATTCTAACACCAACACACCAGGTCTATAATCTTAACACAGGAAAATGTGTTGCATCTCTGGTCTGATTGGTTTGGGCATTGGCCTGCAACATTGCTAATAGCTTTTACCCTTGGCAATGTAGGCATTTAAACATATTTTACTTCTGCAAGTGAAAAGTCAAATGAAAACAGTGTCTGAGCTGCATGAGAAAATTATAGTCATATGGAGGATGCAGTAAAAGTTTGGTTCAACGATAGCAAGCAAGTCTGATATTCACTGTGGGAAAGTCCACCTCATCCTCAGCAGGGGTCCTGCTCAGAAGGGAGGGGGAGTTTGCATGCGAGCTAGATCTGAAGGTGGTAATGACCAGTGTATTCTTTCACACTGACAGCTCCTCTGACATCTGGGAATTTATCTCTTGCAGCACATTTTCACGGGCTTAAGACAGCACCCTAGTTGCCTTGTGGGTATATCTCACTTACTGTATGGGCAGAAACAGCTGTAAATAGAGACCCGAGCAGGAGAGGAACAGGGCATTCGTTTATGCTTTGATACTGCACAGCTACAAGATTGTGCATCATCTTCCAGAGGTCTTTACAGGGAAATGGATTTGTTTATGTCATGCCACAGTTGCAGTAAACTCCTGAAGCCTGCTGAGTTTCTTACTGACACCTACAAGGCAAAGGTGAACGACAAGTGTGGCGTTATCAACAGCCTTAGCTTATTAGCCTGCTGCTTTGACACTAGATCCTGAAGGCTTATTATAAGGGATGAGTAATGCGAGCCAAAATAAATCAATCCAGCCTTGTCTTGTGAAACTCAGCATGATGTCTTAAAATGCAAATTATGTGGTCCATGCAGGATAAATAAAAGAAATACACACAGCCGAATACACAACTAGCAAAGGGTTTGCTGTATAGATAATATAGCATACATAACTCAACAAGGATTTTCAAAGGTGGAATCAATTTATTGAAACCTTTTAACATGTTGCATGATCTGTGTTGGCATGCAGTACAGCACTTATTAATGTTCTTGTTTCTGTGTACTTCAGGTGCCCCAGGAGTAATGGCCAGATGCCAATAATAAAAGACCATTTATTTTTGCTGCAGCCCAGTTGTTCTTGTCTTTAACACACAGACACTCAAGCCACAACTTGAGCCCATTTGTTATCTGTTGCCTCGGCACAAGTTATTTAGCCTGTCAGCAGAATGATAAACTCTCCCCTGCTATGGGTGTCACTTCGACAGCTAGCTCTCACATTAGCCAATAAACCTATAAGGTGGACAGGAATGAAGAGTTTCAGCTCTTGAAAAGTGACAGCTGCCCTTACAGAATGATCAATAACACAAAATGAAAACAAATGACTACTTTTTCAGGACTACAAGGTTTACAACAGTTTTATGGACTTGGTCTGCTATAATTTAAAAATAGTGACTGAAGAACTTGTAAAATGTCTTAACATAGATGCACTGTAGAGAGTCTTAGAGTAGGCCTGCAAATATTTCTTCTAATTCTTTGGATTACAGCTGACATGCTATAAGCTGTATTGAAGTTCTGGGTATTGTACACACAAACGAGTTTCTGCCTGGTACTGCCATTAATCACAGTTAACTTGACATTATAGGACTTCTTTATTGGAGGTTAGAGTTGGACGTGGGGTCGGGGCAAGGTCAAGGCAAAGTTCATTTCTGTGAATTTGTTGCAACTCTTCCAAACCCTCTCTGAAATCCTTTCTATTAAAACAGAACATTCTCTAACTTTCTGAAAATATGTTTCCTCTCACTGCAGCTGATCATCTGGTTAAGGTTTTCTTTAATAAAACAAAACGTAGCTCCTCCCTTCCCTTGTTAATTCTATCAATCTCTTTACTATAGGATAGCAACTATTTTGCGTTGCTTAAACATGTCAAATGTCTATATATTTTATACATTATAGATATTTTTTATCAGTATTTCTTTGCAATAAATGGGAGTAACTAACTGACAAAACATGTTTTTGTTCCTGTTACAAACACAAACCAAAAAGTGCGTTGTGCTTTGACTTGGACCAATTAGAACATTATTAAAGGAAAATGATCACAATGTTTGTTTTAAAGTATATTTAGAGTAAATGTGCATGAGTAGCCTGTGTGAGCTTGGGATAAACCTTAAATGTGAAAAGAATAGTAAATGCTAAGCAGACTTGTGTTTATTTTTCTGAATGTACCTTCAGTTCCAAAATCTCTAATTGCATGACCCCGAGGAGGTCATCAATGTCCTTGTCGCACCTCCCTATAAAACCATAATGGGATGTTTTGACAGTGGCCAGTTGCTTGGAATTCCCTCTCTTTCATTGCCCTGCCTTGACGAGGTGATTTTTGGGATCCAGGCGCTCTGTTATTACCCCCAAGGAGTAAGTGGTGCGTTACTCTTCATGCTAGCTGAGTGTGAAAATTGCCACCTCTGATTGATTAGCTTCCTGTCACCAAGAGGCTATGAATGAACAGCCCCCTTCTTCAAGCTATCCTCATGTGCAAGTGCCTTAAGGAACGCCACCACTCCTGTTGAGCTTTCTATGATTTCTCACAGTGGGAATCTGTATGGGACTGGAGGCCAGGAAGTGGCAGCAACAACAGGTCTCCTGAGGAGGACTCCACTGGTTTTTAACTGACGTTACGTCCTGAGAGTTAATCTTAGACATAACCTTCCCTATATGTCATACCGTGTATGTTTCCACCGAGCCGGTAAATAAACCTAAAATTGTGGACTGTTTAGGCAAGGTTTATTTATTTAATTTTTTTATTACATTAATCCAAACTGTGAATCTGTGATAGTACAAGTAAACTAAAACATGGTACTAATGCATTCTGCTCAATGAAATATGTTAAAATCTATCAATAATTGAAAAAGTTGCAATTTCAGAATTTCCTACACTGTTTAGTATAGTGTCACTGTTAAGACTGATAATGATAGAACATATTGTTTTGAGGTAACATAGAACTTCTCAGTCTTTACCGCTGATAATAATGGTTTCCCAATAAACTCTTGTTATATGATGGTAGAAAATCCAACATTTATTTATTTGAAAATTTCCTGCATAATTTTGAAACAACAAGCCAGCATATAAGAGTACAAGCATTACATGTGGTGGGAAAGAGGTTCCCTAATAAACTTCGAGGAACGGCTCAGGGCACTGCCAAGTTCAGCTGTTACTTTACTTAAAAAATGTACAGAATGCTGTCATTGTTCCTTTAGACACTTTGAAAAAAAGTGTCCATCAGATGGCTGAGACTCTGAGGAATAGTTAAGCTTACACATGTGGAAAAGAGTTGGACTATGCTGTCTCTACTTGGCAAGATGTCACAGTCCTGCTCTGTCCTGTCTGTTGTTACCCCAATTTTGGCTGCTGCTTTCCTTTCCATGCATCCTCTGCTGCTGCTGCTGCTTCTGTTGCTCTCTCCAGCTGGCAGCCGAGCTGGGACAGACACCAAGCTGAGGTCTGACCCCTGCTGACAGAAATTAGTTTTGTATTTAAGACCTGTTGCTGGGGTATTGCATTTAACATTTCCATCCGGTCTAACTCCAGCCATTTAGATACAGTTTGCCTGATCCAGCATGAAGTGCTAAATTGATTATTGCTTTAAACAATGTTGCCACGAGGTGTGGGGTTTAAAAAATCACTTTGCTGGAGCTGTTGCAAACACATCACAACTGTGAGCATATGTGTGAGTGTGTGTGTGTGGGCTAAGTTTGTCTCCTGTGAATATGGGTACCCAAGCTTTTACTCATGTATATGTACATAGTCATTTCTGTGTGCATGCAAATATACATTTGTTAGTGAATGTGTTCACATTTGTTTGTGTACAAGCCTGCATTTGAATGTGTGTTGTTTTCAAAGCATGTTGCCATGGTGTCAAACAGTTAGCTTTGCTGACTGGCCAGCCAGCTGCTGCAGACACAGAGGGGAGGAAACAAGGGGTGAATGAAAAGAGAGAGGACAGAGGAAAGGAATCAAAAGAAGAAGAGAGTGTCCATCCACAACCTTAGTATCAGAGCTCCTTTTATGTCACACGTAGTCAGCGGGTATAATGTCAATAAACATGAAATGGGACCACTTGGACTGATAGTTAGCAACATGATTTGCTGTGTAATATACATGCCAAGTGTTAAATAGTATTTGGCTTTTTACGCTCCGACTCGGCCAAACAGAGCAAGCCTTGTTATTGATCATAAGACCTAACATTAAATTATGATTAAGACCATTGTTTGAAATAGACGTTTTCCAGATTCCCACTGTGATAGGGCTGACGTAAGTATCTCAACGTATCTAGTGTAAGTATAATCTTGCATCAAAATATAGGAGGAGTGAAACAGCACCTCACTTGAAACCACAAAACTGGCAGGTCTGGATCATTTTGCGTATAATTTTGAAGTGCAGATAAGGGGTTTGTTGAACATTTTTGCACCTCAGAGTATCATATTACTACTGAGTACTGTTAGGTGCTTCAGTGCAAAGCTTGTAATAACCCCCTTAGAAGTACTATATTAAGGCTCCAGTGGGAAAAAAAGTCTTCACAGTATTTACTCTCATTATAGCTCTGTTTTGCTCTCCACCAATTCCTGAGAAAAAGCCTCATTCTTGTTTTGCTTCCTAGATGTTCATATTTCTGTACTAGCTTGCTGCTAATGCTGTCTGTCTGCCATTGGTGTTGGATAGCATACACTGTACATGTCTGTTTGAGTTTGTCTATGGTACTTGAAACAGCTGCTTACAGTTAAGCTGGAAAAACAAATGTTTTAAAGTGTCTCAAAATTTAATTAATTATTTTTATTGTAAAATGTATTTTCATGTTTAAATATTGAAAGGTGAGCAACACAAAAAATACGACTGATGACAGTGCATAGGCAGCTGATGACGTGGTTACCGGTGCCTCTTTTTTGGGCAATTTCAAATAGAGCTTACTAGAACAAGTCTAGCAGCCCTATTTTGTGTAACTTGTAGCAAGGTTTGTTTTAGGTGCAGAAGACCATATTGCTGAACAATATTCCAAGTGGCACAAAATTAATGATTGGGAAACTTGACCAAGCATGTGTGATTGTACATAGAACACTTTCTTTTGACTGCTATGCCCCATTTTACTAACAACTGTATTAATATTCTCAGCCCATGATAGGTGACTGTTAAGGATTAGGCCCAGCAATTTAGCTTTGTTCCCCAGACATGGATAGCTCCAGTTTTGGCTTAGAAACCAATTTGTGTTGTGACCGAAAGACAATACCTTTAGTTTTAGATATATTTAAGGCTAAATTATTTGTTTTAATTCAATCATATACTATATATATATGCTAGACAAAACTTGATTTAATTCATAACTTGAGTTTGCTGCATGATATTCTGTGGAATTGTATATTGTTATACTTGCATTTTCCGCATCAGAGGGTAAGTTATTAATAAAAAACAGGAGTTATCCCAGGCAACTTCCTTGAGGTATACCACATACTAAAATTCTACAATGATAGTCTACCATTGTAAAAGACCCTCTAAGTTCTAGAGGAAAGATAACTCTTCATCAATGTAGTCGCAGATGAACTGTAACCATAACATTTCAGCAAAAAATAATCCCTTAACCAGTCATCAGTCATTTGTGCTGTGCGAGTCGAGTAACCCTTTCTGTACGCATGTTGATATTTGGTAATCAAGTTGTTATTGTTAAAGTAGTCTTAGATCTGAACATGAACAATCTTGCTTCCTTGCTAAGCGCAGGAAGAATACCTATAGGTCTACATCAGGCCCACTGAAAGGGCCTTTATTAATTATTATTATATATATATCATTTTATTATTCATCACAGTGCCTCACATCCTCAGAGTCAATAGCACGGCTGTAGACTTAAAGTTGTGTTCTTCACTGATAAATGCAATAAGACTCAATCATACTGTGTATGTGCAGCCCTAGCACAACCAATCAGCCAAAAACAGCCTGTGTACTGCTGCACAGTTATGTGTTTCTCAGTGGGTTCTGCCCTACGTGCGACTATTTCACAATACAAAGTTATTTAATTTATTGTTTATATTAAAACTATTGTTTAATGGAAAGAAAAATCTGATTGGTGCCCCTACTTTCATTCCTTTACCAGTATAATGAGCACTGTGGCCAATTTTAAGTAACTCATATCTCCGAGGTCCAGATGTTGTAAACTGTTCTTTACAGAGCACCTTCAACAGTGCAACTACCATTATAATCATAAAAATACATGTGATGAAAGGTAACCTTAAATCATCAAAGAACATTTAAAAGGGGTTTATTTATGAGGTAGATTCAAGTCAATATTTGCATTAGTTCCAGTGCAGAGATAATTTTGTTTTCCACCTGTGTACCTGAAGGAATGAAAGTATGTCACACTTGTCTTTACAAATAGACATGAGCAGTAGTTGAAGAATGATTTGTCCTTTCAAGCCATGCCAGTGTATGCGCTATTAAATACATGTCTTTTTGATCTGTCTAAAACTATGACATGAATTTCAACCATGTGCACTACAACTACACAATAAGCTTAACAGAAAGCTCTGTCACATTTCACAATGTACCACTACTATGTTGTACTGCATGGTGGAGTCAATTACACAGTCATAATGTGAATATTTCTATCCTTTTTTTCCTTTAAGAATTTGTTCATTTTTCATTTCATGATTACAATGCGTCTATACTAAGTAATTTACTGCAGAATATAAAAAAATGTATAATAATAATAAAAACATTTTTTATTTACTGCAATAATTTACTGTGCCCATAAATACTATTTTCTTAGCTTGTTTTCATTGACAGTTTCACTTATACATTTATTTTACTTGGCCATTAAATTGATTGAAGCAGACTGACTTTAAGTCATAATCAAGAGTGGCAAAGCTCCATTATGGTGAAACATCTTCATCAATTTCATCAGTGTACAGTACAGGCTTTTATCTTTTGAATATTTTTTTATTTATTGCTCTAGCTTTCTAGAACACCTGTTGATTACTGTTACAAAGTCACACTCATGTGGGTCCTGTTTCTGTGAACAGATTTTCTGTGGACAGATTTTCTCATCAGATTTGTGAAAATACTAACAACATGTCAAAACACAATATTCAAGCTTACGATGTATATAGGGCTAAAGGGTAAAGGATACTTTTGTAACAGCATGGCTCAGTTATGGTTTGATCCAAAGCCATGTAGCGACAGCTTTCAGCAGAGATTGGCATAGGTCCACAACCTCACTTCCATTGCACCGGTAATGCTTACTGTCTATTTATACAGTGGGAGCAAATGGCCGTAGCAGGTTTTGTATCATGGCATTAACAAGTAGAGATGCCTAAACAAAGGAACCGATGGATATGAAATGTTATGTGTCAAGGGGAAAAACAGCTCAGGGGAATGTTTGAGATGACTTCCTCATTCTTGAAAAGCATCCACTTCCTCACATTGGAGCAGGGGATAGTTTTTAAAGGTGGGGTTGCTTGTGTTCTCCATTTACCCCGGGGGACTGGGTACAACTGGGGCAGTCTGGCACAATCACCACACCCCATCCCCCACTGCCAGACTTCACCCCATTGTTGGCCCTCCTGGGGCTTGAACACAAGCCGGACCACCTTCGGTCTTCGTCACGCATTGTTCACCACTGTATTGCGACAGACCCCGTTTTACCACGGCTGCACTGGGACATCTGGTCTTACAGCGGCTGCCACCTGTTCCTGAGGAGGGATCGTT
The DNA here is from genome assembly GCA_036024295.1 of Nannoperca obscura. Classification (NCBI taxonomy): domain Eukaryota; kingdom Metazoa; phylum Chordata; class Actinopteri; order Centrarchiformes; family Percichthyidae; genus Nannoperca; species Nannoperca obscura. The sequence continues at coordinate 3,786 of JAVQJL010043985.1, read as the reverse complement.
CACAAAACTGGGATCCATGATATGCCCATTTGTCGGCTGCATTAGTTGCAGCGCGTCATGTGATGTGACAGACTAAGCTCTATACTCAGTACTATCTCAAATTTCCCATTAAAGATGAACAGAAAGAGTGTGCGAGGGGGAGAGCGGTGATAAGGTTTTTCCATTTCGTACAATATGTGTCACACTGCACACATACAGGGTCTGGTATGGGAACATAAACATAACAGTGTCAGCTCGGTTCAGTTTTTAATTGGAATACTGCAAATGTGAGGTCCACTCATACCAAATGAGTTCAACATAAACTAAATGAATAACTGTATTTTTCATGAAAGAATGAAGAGTGGAGGGTGTTTACCCCCTCTACAGTGGAATCACAGATCAGGATCAGACAGAACAGCACTAACATAGCTGCTGCAGATCCACGGTCTTGCTCAAGGACACCTGCTGTCATAGAGCCTTGAACTCAGTCTGTTTGAAAGACTGCTTGCTGACTCATTGTGCCACTCTGGTGCCCTTTGAAGTCTGTCAGTGGATAAAGTCTTCTTAACAGTCTTCCTAATTGTTTACCTTAATAAAACAGAAAAAACAAGCATTGGTTTTAACCTCTTTAATACCAATAATTTAGCCAAAATGTAACAATAAATTAAAATACTTTGGTGTAATCAAGCTGATAGTTCACCATTTCTGAGATAAGGAGATGAAGTCAAGAGCCTACTTCATCTATCTGGCAGAAAAAAGATATACATTCATAAATAATTTCAAAAAGAGACATAAGCAAACTGACTGTTCAAGCTGTGAATTTATAGATCAAACCTACTCTGTGTTAGACTTAAAAATACAAGAATTATATATAGAGCACTTAGCAAAAGTCATGGCCGTTTGCCCATCACTTCGAGAATCTGTGTCCAGATGTGCTCCTTAAGAACAGCCGTGGTGCTAATAAGGTGCCAAGAGAAACAGGAGGACAGCACATGAACAAAATACTGTATCTCAAGAAAGAAGGGAGAGAAAGACAGAGCTGGAGGAGGGGAGAGACTTGGACCGCATTCACAATAACTCAGGAGAAGCAAAATAATGAGATAATGTGTCAGTGTGACAACTGTTGGAAGCTGACATTTAAGTCATTGGCAGGTCCAGTTCCAAAATCATTTAATTTGTGAATTTAAAGTGTTCCAAAAGTAAACTTCAAGAGACATTACATATAATAAAATAAAGGTGTCCTTCTATTTTAACTTAAATACCACAAGGAGGCAGATAAGACTCTTTTAGTCTTTATTGATAGCATTTATATGTCATCCTTAATGAACTGGAAAAAATCACAGAGCTGTGAGCAGTGAGTGCACGGTTGTTGGCACACCAGAGGAGGTTGGGCGGAGCCTCAAGAACCAGCTGAAGGAAAGCATCACTGCTAGAGACGAGTTGGACTCACCATTGTTCGGAAAGCCTGCGTCCTTTCTTTGGCGTCAGCAACCAATTGCACTCAGAATATGTTGTGGCACCACAAGGAGTATTCACAAAGCAAATGCACATTTTCTTTTTACTCTGATATTTGCTGTGGTGAACTTTTTCTGCAGCCAACAGAACCAAATGTAAACAAAAGTTGACACTAATAAGCATAAAGACATACCGGGACCATTGCATAAAGTCTGGTTTACCTTCACCACCTGACCAGACTCAGCATTACTGATGTGTGAAGATTCGTGTGGTCAGACGTGTGCTCTGTTACACCTGTAACCACACCCAACAGTGATGTCCCAATGTACTGATCTCACCCTGCAGTGCAATTCTACATCGCTGCAGCAGGGCGAAAACCACTGGAGGTCAGTATGAAAAAGATTTTGCTAGTTTGAAGTAACTTTTAATGAGGCAAAAACATTTATAAACACAAACAAACTGCAATACATAATATTATATCAAATCAAATCAAAAGTTTAATTTTCACATACACAGTCTTGCACAGTACAACATATAGTGAACTCCTTCGTTTTCTTAATGTTTTGGTATGCCCCAAACTTAATGTTAGAGGTCAGCATAACATTTGCATAATGGATTGAAAAATGTGTTGTTTGCGAGTATGTATCTGTGTGTGTGACTTAGCATTTCAAAATTCAGTGTGTGTGCACATGGGAGTGTGTGCCTGTGTGTTTGTGTTGAATGAACTCAGTCCTTTATAATATGAATTCTTCAGCTTCACTAGGGAAAGTTGCTGTGGAGGAGGCCTTTCTGTAATTTCCAAGATTTGAGATAATGATGTTTAAAATGAACTGTGTCATTCCAGTTCTTTTTATTGTTATTTATTGACTCCCAACTCCTAACCCTGTGTCCCATACTGATTTTTCAGAATTCTTAGCCTCAATGGTTAAGTATGATGAAATAATGATTCTTGGGGATTTAAACTTTTGTGTCGATAACACCTCAAACGGTTCTACAACTTTAAGATTTAAGAGTCCTACACTTGGTTTTGATCTAGACAGTCTTTCCATTAGAGATCTTGCTGTCTCTGACCACATGTGTATCCTGCTTAATACAGTTCTCCAAGCTACTATAACACCCCATAAGCAAAAGGTATAGTGTCATTTTTTAAATAAACACACAGCTCAGTCTTTATTGTCACTTTTTAAAACCGCCAGTGACAATTTACCATCCTTTCTAATAAAAATGACCAGTTATTAGCTTTTAATCAGTACTCATCAATGACCCTGAACATGTTTCAAAACAAATACAGCTGATCCTTGGCCCCCTCACCCCAAACATAAAGCTACAAAGAAGCTGGGTGTTATACTGGATTGCAACCTGAGCCTGGAGCAACATGTAAAAAAAAATAGTCTAGTCGAGTTTTTATCAACTGAGGAATATCTCGAAAGTTAAATCAGTTCTGTCCCTCAGCAACACACTATGGAAACTATTCCATAGTCTAGGTTAAAAACAAAGGGTGATTGTGCATTTGCAGTACTGGATCCTCGACTCTGGAACAACCTTCCACTGAGCATTAAATCAGCTGACTCTGTTGCTCCTTTTAAATTTCGTACTTACTTTTACAGAATGGCCTTTCCCAACAGCTGACGGAGCATACTCCTTTGTTCATGAGCTGTTGTTTTTTTTTTATTTCTTTTAATCCGTTTTAACTTTTATATACATATTTCTACATATATGTGTCTGTATGTATGTATGTATGCATATGTTCCATTGTTTACCATTTGCAGTTGTTCCTCAGGTTGCTTATGTTTTGAATTCCATTATCTTGGAAAGCACTTTGTGCATTTTTTATTATTATTACTCAGTGTGTGAGCACTCGCAGGCAAAAGTAAGTTGGAGGAGAGTTGATGGGGTGGGCAATTAAAAACACATCCAACTTCCTCTTGGTAAGTAAAAGGCACACTCTGAGGTAGAACGATTGACTGAGTGGGTGTTTCACGTCAGGGGGTAAAAACAACCAAGAGCAAGAGTTTCTTCACACCCGCCTTGTTAATTATCTTCCCAATGGTGCTCTGAGAGTTTTCGCCTCACCTCGCTCAGCAGGGAGGTGGAGGGGAAATGTCTTTCAACTTCACAGGAAGGACTAAACCAGAGAAGTTATTGCAGATCAGTCTCATGCCAACTCTTGCACAATAAAGCATATATATATACAGTACCAGTCAAAAGTTTGGATACACTTTCACATTCAAGTGAATGTCCAAACTTTTGACTGGTACTGTGTATATATATATATATATATATATATATATATATATATATATATATATATATATATCTGTCGCGAGCAAAAGAAAAAGAGACTATGTGATT
>JAVQJL010043983.1:0-14211 GCA_036024295.1 Nannoperca obscura | reverse complement strand
GTCTTTGTGTGTGTGGAAGTTGGTCTCGACCGGCTCCATGTGATTGAGTGCCCTGAGATAACTTTGTTATGATATGGCGCTATATAAATAAAATTGAATTGAATTGAATTGAATAAATAGTCCAAATGAGAACCTTTGACAGCCAGGTCTGTGGATTATCCAGAGAAACAGGGAGATTGTTGTTGGAAAATCATGCTGGTATTGAGTTTTTCAAATGTAATTTTTTTGTACAAAGGAAATGTTGTTTACCTCCATTGTGTTGGATGTATCAAAATGGGGAAGTCTCAAAACATTTGCACATAAAACCAAAACTATGTCTGTGGCTTGATACCACTAGAGAAACGTGAGAAGTAATTTGGGTGGACTAACCCTTTAAATATTTGAATTAAGTGAGGTTTACTTCTCTTTTGTTGCATTTAAAGAGGTATTCAGTGAAATAAAACATGAAGGCAGGTTTACAACACAAGGTCATTGTATAATTTATAAAGCAAATATTTGGCATACTGGATTTTCAATTTGCTTTTGCAAATATATTATGGATACTTTTGGGCATCATACCTGAAAACAGTCCAAGCAGCATGGCAGATATGTAACATCAGTGTGTTGTTACCTGAGATCCGAAGGTCAACAGGTCTGCAATGCATCTCTTGAAGCTGTCATCCAGATGCTTTTGTGATTCAGGGAATTATCAATAAAATGCTATCTTGACTGCTTGGGCAAAGCAGCCTGGATTCACCTGAAAGACCACATTTCAAATATTTGATTTTATATTTTCATTAGTCTGACAACTGGCAACAACATAGAATATAGAAGAAAAACATAAAAAGAGTTTTCTTTGAAGTTTTATCTGGACTGCTGTCAACTATAAAACAAACATACCTAAAATGTGGTCAGACAGTTTGTTTTTTCATTCCTCTGTGTTAGACTAAACACAAAATGAGGGGAAATTAATAAATGTTAATAATGAGACATGTCAGAAACAGTCAATCCATTCATATTTGAGGCAGGCGGATGGATCTCAACCATGATATTGTTGTGTCTAGTTGTGTGACAATTTAATGCCAAAGGAAATATAGAGCATAGACCAAAAGACCACAACATAATCAGGAAATCTATGGAAACTAACTGCATATTTAAAACATTCAGTAAAGGTTAAGAGAGCAGAATCACCTTGAACCTGTGGAGGAATAACCACCAGATGATGTCTTTAATCATGGTGCCATATTAAGACAGACTCCTAGAGCCTAAGCAACACAATAATGATACATTTTGTTTCACTGTCATTATTATCAAAGCAACCTGACCCAAAGCACACATTTGGCAGATTTCTGTTTTACGTAACACCAAGCAAATCTGGCTTTGAACAAGACAACTGCATTTTAATATTTCAAACTAGTTTTCCCTGAACCTGCCTTGCAGATTTTGATCAGCCATTTTGGGAAAATAATCTATGGAACTTTAATTTTGCTATTGCAACATGACTTTAAAGGGCATGTGCTTCTTAGATTAGAATGTAATAATAGCTGTAAAGTGAAAACAAATCATAATAATTAAAGTAATAATAATATTTTTTTGACTTCAATATTAATTTTCATAGATATATTTTAAATAGCTGAAAAATCTGGCAAAGAATTCAAGTTGTACGGATCCAGGCTATAGTACAAACACTAGTTTATTGTGTCAACAGAACAGGAAATTAGACCAAAAAAATCATTATTTATGTACTCTACTTCTTTTTTTAAAAACATAGTCATTCACAGGCAGATATTTTCTGTGGGGACCTGAGTATGTTTTTGGATATCTCTTTGTAATCTCTATGGATAGTCCACACACAAAAAGGAGATGTTTAAAAGGTTTTATGTTTTGTTGATCGGTTGATTGGTTATTTTTAATATCTTATATTTGAACACTGACAAACACTTAAAGAGCATAGATCCTTAGAATATGTACAACTTTTATTAAGCATTTAAAAAAATTATATTGGATAATTAATGTATAGAATTGTATCATAGAACAAGGTGCAATTATTGTTAATTTACTCTAATATGTAGAACAACCTTTTATTTATAGCATTTGACCAAACCTGGAATCTCCACGACAAACAAGTTGATGAAACGTGAATGTTTCTCATATTAATAATGAAACATAAATGTGTTTATGAAAAAAAATTCCTTAGACTAGCTAGCTCACGTTATTTAACAGTCCCACCATTAACATTTAGGTAACGTGATTGACAGGTGTTAAAATGTCCCTGGCGGTTAACGATAGTTAGCCAATTTCAAAGCTATCACTACCCAGCTACGAATAACTCAACAATTAACCTTGTCTAGCATAAACGTCGCGATATATTTAACTTAACTAGCTAACCCAGGGACCCCGTTTATATTAACAGTAACGGTAACTGATGCCTGGCACTTTATTTGGCAAATGAACAGTTACTTAGTCTACAAAGTTAGTCTCGTTTGCTATCTGTCGGAGGCTAGCGTTAGCATCAGCAGGTAAGGTCGCTACCCAACAGAAGCACATGTTTGGAATTCGGTGCATAGCAACGGGTAACTAACAAAGTACTCTTTCCTTCATATAGAACACCATTTCCGCCGTAGAAGAAGACGTGCATGCCGTCGCACACGCCGTTTAACCACATATTGTACATACGTTGTTAGAACGATTGTTGTATGTGACGAGCTAGTGGACAACGTATTGCTTGCAACTCAACTACACCAACCTCTGTTTTCCTTCGGTCTATGCTATTAGCTAACCTAACTAGGCACTATGCTTTGTGCCTACTAATAGCCGAAGCTACCGATGTTTTAGCGTATATATCAAGCTAACAGGAGCTAGCTTCAATAGTATGAATCAGGTAATGTTGACTCTACTGCAGCGTTAACCTTAGCTAGACTGTAAACTGGGGCAGAGTTACAATAAGCTATATAATTTACCATCTCACTGAGCTAAAGAGAACACCGAGAGGTACATAAACATACACTGTTAACTGCAGGTTGCACTCTTGAACACTGAAATGCTAATTATTTTGTATGAGTTGTAGTTATGCTACTTGTGTTTAGCTCACTTTACATTCATTCACTAGCTTTCTCACCCAAGCGCCCTAACATTAGCTAACGTGTCAGGTAGCAACAGTCTTTCCACTGACTTTCAAGTGGAAAAAGTGTTTTATTTAAAAATTAAATATCCAGATATTTTGACTCGATGATTGCGACAGTATTCTGAGTGTGAATACTGACGTTTTTATATTTAAAGTCGACGCCAGAAAAGAGCATAATTATTGTGGATATAAGCAAAAATACCAGTATTGATAATTTAACTCTGATTAAAAAAGGGCAGAAAATGGTATGACTTTTAACAATAATAATGATACACGTTTATACCAGGCAAACCTAAAACAATAAAACTGAAAAAAAATGCCAAGTAAACAATAAAAATGTAGATCAAGGCAGCTAATTTTAGAGTTGGAAGCTCAAACTTCTATCCAACTACTATGTATCTTTATAACAAGGAGAAAACAGCATTCAAGCTGCATCATATAATTACAACAACTAAAATCCTAGACGTTATCCAGTGTCATCACAATATCAATGTTATATTAATATATCCAATATCTCAACTCATTTGTCTGAAAAAAAGTCTTCTGTTTGAACTTTTTAATAACAACCTCGAGCTTGTTTAATGGTTTTTCCACATTATTGCACTGCGAGTTATGTAAATGTTGGATTATTTCTGTTAATATTTCTAATATTTGTGTCGTTTGTTTTGTCATTCTGGTTCAGCTATTTCTGTGGGGCCCCACATACTCCTGCACTGGTCTGTCAACATTTAAAGAGCAAGCATGAGCAGCCTGGATCAAGACCAACATCTCCATCCTAGTTGCCGTGACAAAACAACAGTCTGCAGCGATTCATCAGACGCTCATGAGCTTGCCAAGCAGCCTCTCCAAGGTCTAAAATTGGCATCGCACGCGGTGCTGGAGAAAGCGCAGCATAGGGGCAGGTTGAAATGCTCTAAATGTGGAGGATCAAGAATGTTCTTCTGCTATACATGCTGCTCATTAGTGGGTGTCACCCTGCAAGAAATCCCCATAATCACGGTCAGTAATAGGTTAGGACTTACTTGGCCTTCAGCTATGGAGTTGCTTAAATAGTAGTATCCAATGAGGTAATAATTGTTAAATCATGTCTTTTATGTAAGTTCTATGACATTTTGCACATGCTGCTGTGGATGAAATGTAATTGAATTCTGGACCTGTCTCTACATATTGTATGTTGCAGCTTCCTATCAAGATAGACATCATCAAGCATCCCAATGAGACAGATGGCAAGAGCACTGCAATCCACGCCAAGATCCTTGCACCCAGCGATGTCACCATATACACGTACCCCTGCATACCTGACTTTGAAAAGGACATGGTTAGTTTTAATCATGAAATAATGGCGTTTATTGAACTCATACACTTTTAAGTGTCATTGTGAAGTTGTATTCGTTATGGCTGCAACCAACAATTATTTTCATCATAGGTTCATTAGCCTGTAATATGCAATAGATTTAGAAGATTGATTCAGCTGCTGAGTTCTCATGTTTCATGCTTGACAAGTTTAAATTTCCTAATCAGATAGTGTAATTTCAAGTTTGGCTAATTTCACAGAATTACAGTGGCTTTAGTGGACAAGCCATGCATGCTTATTGTATTTGTCATTGTGTCAAACAGATTTTTTCTTTTTCTTGCTTTCTCTTGTATTTAAATCAATTTAATGACCTTGTTTTTCAACTTTATCTTGCTTCTATCAAACTCTTTCAGTCGTTCCTATCTAGCCATATTTAAAGTACCACAGAAACAACACATAGAAACATGTATTTTTTTTGTATATTATTTGTTTTGTATGATGGTGTCTCACTCTGAATCTGTGTTGTATCTTTGCTCTCTCAAGGTTGTGTTGGTGTTCCCTGGTCCAGGGGCTGTCTCAGTTAAAGACATGATGGAGCTTTTGCGTGACAGGACTGACAGCAGGTCACATTACTCCTTTGATGAACACTGCAGAAAGAGGCTCAAAAGTGAGAAAGTTCAAGGTACCACACACACTGCTGAGAACCAGACAGAGGCAGGAACTCCAGGTGAAGCAAAGGGCTTGGAGTCAAACGTGTATCCTCTACAGAGGGTGGTCTTCATTGACAGCACATGGAACCAGACCAACAAGATCAGCACAGACGAGAGACTGCAAGGTAATCATGACAGATTGCATTTGTGCAGCTTTTCAACGGCCTCGGACTGCTGATAATTATTGGGGGCAAATTTACTTTACCCACAATGCTGTTTAACATGATCTCACTGTGTTCTGGTGTGCTTTCTGACTGACGTGTTCTCAGATTTGGTCCGGGTGGAGCTGAAGATGAGGAAAACATGTTTCTGGCGCCATCAGAAGGGCAAACCAGACACCTACCTAGCTACTATTGAGGCTATTTATTATTTCCTTAAGGACTTCCACGAGTATTGCCTACCTCAGAAGTACAATGGAGAATACGACAACCTCCTCTTCTTCTACTCCTACCTGCACTCATTGATCAACAAAGCTAAAACGTCTGCTGGAAAATGCTGAGGAAAAAGCTACAATATGAAGCTGAAGAGATGATTCCCTTGCAAAACCTTGTGTGGTGTTATTTTATGGCTGAGTGATATTTTATTTTGTAAGTGATACTGTGCCATCTATGTGTATAAGAATATGCAATAAAACAAATGGTTTACAAATTCTAAATATGAATGAGAGGTTTTTGATACGAGTAAATACAAGGAATATAACTTTTGGAAATTCAACAGTTGCAGCCAAGACTAGATAACAGACCTAAACTTTTCTACAAAGCGACAGAGTTACAAAAGGTTTTGTTTGTGAACTTAATGTTGGTGTTACTCATCTTTTAAGACATTTATTTTGCTGTTCCCACAATTTAAGTTACAGTGAGTATAATTTTTAAAAATAATTAAAGATAAAATGTCGTGTGAAAGGAAATCAGACTTTAGAAATGTTTAAATATTTTTATTTACAAGTCACAGTACACATTTGTGTTGGAGTTACTCGTCCCTGATTTGTTGCAGACCCAATGAATCAGTTCTCCCAAAATATATATATATGTATATACTGTAAAGCCAATGCTGGAAGTTTCTGTCCACCTGCCTCTATTTGACAGCTACTCCTTATTAAACAAAACTACTAGTAGTAGTTCTCTCTGATCTTGGCTTGCAGGCTGTCACATGTCTTCTTGGCATCTCCCAGCAACATTGATGTGTTGGGCTTGTAAAAAATGGGGTTATCTACTGCAGCGTAGCCCACGCCCAAGGTACGTTTCATCACTATCACCTGGAATAAAGGAAGTGGATATGTCACTTTTTGTACCATAGAGCTAAAAATGCGGCAATATATATCAAAAGATAGTTTTAAAAAAAAATAAAAGGTGGACCAACCTGTTTGGATTTCCACACCTCCAGGACAGGCATGCCAGCAATTATGGAGTTAGGATCTTCTTGTGCTGCAGAATTCACTGTGTCGTTGGCTCCGATGACCAGTGTCAAGTCTGTCTCTGTGGGCCACAGACATTTACACATTAATACACGAGACAGATGAACCCACAAACCGCTAGAAAAATGCTCTGCAATTGTCCTGACCAATGTTATTGGGTTCCCCGGCACCACACTTATCTCCCTCTGTCATAAACAGAACCATGTGTCTCGGACTGCATGTCTGGTTGCTAAGAAAACAAGACCGTTTCCCTGATAACATGGCACGTATTAAATGTCAAAACACAACACGAGGCAGTTCCAAGTGTAGATGAGAGGGGGATGTGATTATTACACATAATTGATCTAGTGTTAATATTTGACACCTTCCTGGAAAAGTGACAACCCATGTAGCATGTATATTTTCTAAGCGCTCTCTCTAGCTAACCTGGAAAGTCTTCATTGATCTCATCCATCTCCAGGACCACATCATAGGGAACTCCAGCCTCAGCCAAGAGGACATTCAGCTGGCCGGGCATACGACCAGCCACTGGGTGGATACCAAACCTGTTGGAGATGGACCCAAAATATTACTGCTTATCAACGCTTATTGATTTGTTTTGAAAGCTCACAAGTCCTGATTAATGAGGCCCTGCTCCTGTGGTGCTACAAGTACAAATGCACCTGTCCGTATATAAACAAGTAGGGGAGCATTCAAATCTTTTGCTTAAGAATAAGTAGCAACATTACAATATTATAATATTCTTTTACAAGTAAGAATCCTGCAGATAAATGAAGTTTCACCAGCAAAATGTACTTAAAGTATCAAAACTGTAAGTACGCATCACACAGCACAGTGTTCTTTTATTACATATTATATTATTTGATGAATATTACTGATGAATTCATGATGAAGCCACAATTAACAATTTTATATATTGTGGGGTAGTCTATGGGGTGATCTATAAACAGGGCATCATATAAAAAATGATCACATGGTTAGTATTTAAAATGTCAAATCAGAAAAGTTAAGTTTACTTGTGGCATAAATGTAGTGGAGTGAAAAGTGCAATATTTCTCCCTGAAATGTAGTGAAGTAGAAGTATAAAGTAGCATAAAATTGAAATACTCAAGTACAAGTATCTGAAAAGATATGTACAGTACTTGAGTAAATGTACTTTTCTCTGTGTGGTATACTTTGGTATAGTTTCCCATTTTACTAACAAGAGATCATGCAAATACTTTCCACATATCAGGTATCGGTCGAGGTTATAGTGATATTCACCTGACAACTTTGCCCTGTTCCTTCAGCATCTTCACCAGGTCTGCAATTGGGTACTGGGCTTTTGCTGCACACAGACCCCAACCTAAACACAAAAACACAGACAGATAATAAACATACAATAGCCTTGAAAAAAAAAAAGTGAGCTATATAAATGAGCTTTGTTTTAATAGTATCTAGAGATTTTGAAATCTTACATTTGTTGCTTGTGTCTATAAACCAAAAGCATTTCCTATTCTGGATTTGTGTTTTGTCTATTGCCCAGTTGGAATACATACACATTTGACAGTTATTGTTCATTTTTAAATGAAAGCACAGCAATCCAGCAGGGGTTCAACAACAATAAAAACAGTTATTCCTCTCCCCTTTATTCTCCTTTGTCCTCCTCTCCGTGTCCTCCTCCACCACAAGTCTCCTTTCTGTATTAAATCAATAGTGGTTCCTTGGTCTGAGAGACATTTTTCTTTTGCATGTGTGGTGTGCATCTGGATCCTCTGCGTGCAAAGAACTCCTTTCTCCATGTCTGCATAACCCCTATTTAACCCTGGTGGTCAGGTACCTTGTAGAGTTCAGCATTACCCCTAATCGAGTTTTTTTAAGCTAGTCACCCGTAACCTGTCTCTTGTAATTCCCCAGACAACTGGAGCCTTCTGTTTCCTCACTGCCGTGCTTTGTTGTTGACAGCGCATGGAGAAGTCTTGATTCTGGACTCAATAGCTCTTATGACTTTTCACTGTTTCTCTAATCAAACCAGCATGTTGGACCACACAGCTGTCCTTGCGTTGGTTTGGAGCCACTTGAAAATAACAAGCAATCCAAGTATCCGAGAGTGGTTCCTCTTGCTGAGGCCACTATTCAGTTATGAGGCAAGTCTGACTTGTTATACTTAATAAATCAGGATGTGGTCGTCATCATCTCACACTGAAAAATCAAACCCATCATCCTTTACCTTTTGCTAACAAACACGTACTGACACACTCACTTTATATACACTGTGTGCGCAGCACCAGAGACTAGGTGGCTGTGGGATCATTTGTGGACAAACCGCTCCCTCTAGTGGTTACCATGCTTAAATATTTAATATGTTTCAATTGTTTAATTGATCACTACCACATCAATCAGTCCAAGAGCCTGACCATTTCCAAACGCTTTGCAAAAGCATCTAGCTTTCCCAGAGCTGCTGCACAAGGCAGATCTACAGATCAACATTTTGGCAGAGCAGTCAGCCTTTTTGTCAGGTTTAGTTATTGAGATGAGAGAGACAGTTGATGTTATTTATCCAGACAGTCTAAAAAGCTGCAGCTGGAGTGCAGAGGAGAATCCAAGCTGTCCAGGGATGAGAGAATCTGATATTAAAAGTTGTGTTCCACCGCTCTGATGTCAACCCAAACCTCTTTCTACACCTGTCTCTCCCAAAGGCTCCAGTCTTTTTTTGGGAGTGTTTGCAGGGCTGAAACTTTAAGGGGAACGCCACCCATTTTACACATTTATGTCTGTTTACAGGTCTTAGGGAGGACAAATGCATATGTGAAAGTAATATAAAGCCTTTTGTGGCTCCAAGGGAGCAGTCTAAAATCTGATACATTGTCTCAAATGATGTCACTACCAGACGTCTGTAGCCCGCTCCTCATCTCTGCTTGAGCCTAGTGGCCCGAGGCTACATTAGTCGCTACTAGCATATGTGTAATGTTAGACACAAAGTTTTCTCAAGGAAGACAAATGTGTATATAATAAATAATTAAACAGAAGGCATCTCTGGTTCTGCTGCATATCCATAGTGGAACTTTTTTTAAATGACGCATGCACGTGCTAATATGTTAATTTTGGCCACAAAGCTGAAAATGACAGTGGACCCATAAATGTCTTATGTTGCACATGTACCTGGTGTGATGATGATGCTGTTGGCTTCTTTGATTATGTCAATGGTCTGGTCCACATTGACCTCAGTGTGAGTGCCAACAATCTCCATGGGCTTGCCGCCTGCTGTGGATGTGGTGCCGTACCCACCGAGGATCACATTGGGCAGGGAGCGGTTCATAGCCTTCGAAGAGACGAGGACAATAACTCCGGCTCAGGTGACTGGGGTGAGTACATTGTGGAAGTTAAGACATCTGGCTGGGTATGCGTGTCTACTCACCACACACATGATGTAGGAAAGGATAGCACCGGAGGAGCCAATCAGAGCTCCTACAATCGTCATGAGGTTGTTGTCTAGTAAGAAGCCTTCCGCACAGAGCGCCCATCCAGAGTAGCTGTTCAACACGGTGATGACCACGGGCATGTCAGCGCCCCCGATGGCCGCTGTCAGGGTTACACCCTATTTGGAAGTTGTGAAGAAATAAAACAAGCACATTTGAGCCACTTGTTTCCAAAATGAGATCCAACAACAGCCCGGAGTTTAAGTGTGCACCATGTCCAATAAATAATAAAGTATTTTACCATTATATCAAATTATGCTCCCTGAGTACAGTAAAATGTACTGACGAGGTAGCAACTGTTGTATTTGACCTAGTGTATTACAAGCAACAACAAAAAAATCTCTTTAAAAAAATGAATAAATAAATAATATATTTAGTGAAAGAAAAGTTGCACATCTTCAATGTTTTCCAGTTATGCTTTTAGCTTCACCCGTTCCAAACTTAGTGAATTGTTGAAACTCACCATAATAGTGGAAAGTCCAGACACTCCCACTAGACACCCCATGCCAGTACCGTAGCTGGAACTGAGCATAAAGGGCACCATGCCTCCCACTGATGCTGCCATCAGACCTGCGTTCATCATGTGTCGTCCCGGCAACAGCAGTGGTGCGGAGTTCAGGATGCCTACAACCACAAAAAAAAAGAAAAAGAAGAAAAGAAAGATTTTCAGAGAAACCAGAACTGATTGTCAGTCTTTTGTAAGGCTAAAGAGAAGTCATTTGACAAGATGAAACATGTAAACACACTTTTCTCTTAAGCGTGTCTTTGGACTCTCAGAGGAGGCCTCTAATCAGCGGTCTAAGAGTCTGTCCCATCCACAAATCAGACAGCAGCCCTCCACCGACCACAGACATGCAGCCACTGCCCTGCCAAATTACCAGAAAGCTTCTCATGTGTTCCTCTTGATCAGTCGCACTACAATGTCAATTAGTGACTGCTGACACAAGCACACAATCCAAGTCCAGACCTGGATTTACCAGAGGATCTTTGGCTTTAAGAAGATGAAAGAGACAATCAGTGCCAGAGGAGGCAAAGCTCAGTGTGTTTATATAGATGTTAGCGTGTCTGTCAAATGAAGAACAAGATCAGACTTGTAAAGGACAAACACGTCACATGCACAATATCCATGTGTATGTATATACTATAGATGCTACATATCTTTTCTATGCAAGATCCATTACCTTGAAGCTTGCCATAGGCTACCAGTGAGCCACTGAACGTGACGCCTCCGATGTAGGTGCCCAGATATGCCACAGTCTTGACTACACCGGCGGCTGGGTGAGCATCAAGGTGGGGGTACTCAATCATGAACTCTGCGACACAGGTGAGAACAGCTGCCAGCCCCACGAGGCTGTGGAAGGCTGCCACGAGCTGCGGCAAGTCTGAGATTTCTATACGCTTGGCAATGGTCAGGCCTGCAGTCGAGAAATGAAGATCAGTTTGAAAGAGAAAAAAAAGATTTCAGTAAATCTCAGTGAGTTATTACAGAATGTCGGGCCAAATCAAGCACCAGACACCACATTTCTCATGCACATTGGCTACGTTTAAATACAAAAAAGTGAAAATATTAAATAAATAAACAAAGGAACATGGTTAAAAAGGGACAAACCTGTTTTCAGAAACTACACTCTTAACAAAGTGGCCTGTTCTTCAAAGCCAAATTAATGAGTCCTAAGTTAAGTTATTTAAGTGTGTTTTCTTGAAAACACAGTCACTAACTGAATAAACCCTCATGCTCTGCTGCCTGTGCGTGTGCACGTTGATTATAACACTATTTATCATCCTCCTTTCTTAAATTATTATTAGCATGTGGACGAAATGCACTAATCTCT
The DNA here is from genome assembly GCA_036024295.1 of Nannoperca obscura. Taxonomy (NCBI): domain Eukaryota; kingdom Metazoa; phylum Chordata; class Actinopteri; order Centrarchiformes; family Percichthyidae; genus Nannoperca; species Nannoperca obscura. The sequence goes on along the minus strand of JAVQJL010043983.1, from coordinate 2,400 downwards.
GAGTCTGTTTAGCATTAATCAATGTTCTGTTATGAATTAGCAAAACATTCACACTCCTCAAAGAGCGGATGGAGTCGCATGCAAAGTTAACTCATGTAACTCATTCATGATGGTCTTGTAGTTTTCCAAACAATCTGCTGGACTTTAAAAAAGGAGCCATGCCCAAGCTTTATTCATTTAGTTTTTGTTTGTTTTTTAAAAAGGAGACTGAAACCTGGAGATGCCTCATTGGCAGCGAGGCCCGTCTATCAACAGTTTGAAACGTTTTTGAGCCAGGGAATGTCTGCCATCGCATGTGTATCTCAATTGTAGATCCTCAAAAAGCAAGGAAGCTTCCTACCCAGGGTTCCCCCAGTGGCCATGGCCAGAGACATCTGAGACAGCAGCTCTGGTGAGGGTTTGAGGGCACCGAGGGTGGCGGCGATGCCCCCTGCCACTCCCATCATGCCCAGGGTGTTGCCCAAGCGACTGGTGCGCTGGGCAGACAGGCCTGCCAGCGCCCCGACACAACACAAGCCTGAGCCCAAGTACATCATCTGAGGTAAAAAACAACACCACTAGTCAGACTTTCCATTTGTGTAGCACTCAGTTACAGACACTTCACTCTAATAAAATGTTGTTAGATCAATAAGGAAGCAACGGATTAATTAAACTAATTTATGGAATGAATGAAATAATAATTAGAGCTGAAGTCTATCATCAGAAAATTAATCTGCAACTATTTTTATAGTTCTCAATATTCTTTAAGCAAAATTGCTTAGATTGAATATAATTGAATAATTGGGTTTTGTATTTTATTGGTCACACAAAACAAGTTAAAGACATCACCTTGGATGAAATTGTGATGGACATTTCTTAGTATTTTGACATTTTATACTTTTAACTACAATAAAATTAACTAACCAACAAAATATTGAATATCACCACAACCACAGACATTACTTAATTCTAGTTACTTAAATATATTTCTAATGAGACATAATGTCAGGGAAATGAGATTTGGCTCCTGTCACCTGCTCAATGTTGTACCCAGCGGCCACCGAGGCCCCATATCCCCCAACAAATGCAGCCCCGGGCAGCGCGTACAGGTAGTTGTACTCAGGAGGGTCCGTGGGACGCTTGAACATGTCCAACATTCTCTGGGTGATCAGGAAACCACCTGCGCATACACAGAAATAAAGAAATTGGAAATTTTGAATTTGATTGGGTGGGAAATGAATCTTCTTCTTCTCTATTGTTAGATTTGTGTGTTGAACGTCAGACCGGCAATGTTGATGGATGAAACAAAGGCAGCAGCAAGAGCGAGACCCTCAGGCAGGGAGGAGGGTGTGAGACCTCCCCCCATCAGCACCAGACCTCCAACTGCTGTTAAACCTAGGAGAGGAGACAGACAGCACGTCAAAAAATAAATAAATAAATAAAAATAAAAAAAGATTAAAACTTTCCGTCACAAAAATCTAAATTTGTCCATAACCATCTTATAATGACTCCTGACCTGAGATGGCGTTGGTGACGGACATGAGAGGTGAGTGCAGAGCGGGGGTCACGCCCCACACAGTGTGATATCCCACGATCCCAGCCAAGCCGAAGGTGGTGACCATCTGAGTGAAGGCGGCGTTGGGGGAGATGATACCCAGAGCCAGGCAGGTGGACACGCCTACAGAGAGACAGAGCAGAGCACTGGTGGTGGTGTTGTTGTGTTTGTATGCCTGTGTGCACTTCTTTCCATACTGCTGTAGTGGGAAAAATATACAGTTCAAGTTTTTTTTTTTTTTCAGTCCCTTTTCTACCATTAAAGCAATGGAATAGAAAAAATAAACACTTCTATAATTTCATAACAGATTATACAAGTGTGATTCATAGTTTCTCAGAAACTTCAAAGAACTGAACGTGTGTGTCATACTTTGCTGAAAAATATATTCCCCACTGTGATGATTATAAGTGTGTGTGAGTGTCTACATTCAAAAGTCCCATTAAGATCTAGTGATCTCAGTGTTCTAAGCAATAAAGACCAATTTTCAAAAAGGCAAATACTTTCCAAACAAGATTTTGTTTGAAACTAGGGCTGCAACTAATAATTATTTGTATTAAATCGATTAATCTACCGATTTTTTTATATGGTCAATAAAAGGAGAAAAATCTCCATCGTAATTTCCCTAAGGTGGCATTTTCAAGCCCAAGGGGATGTCTTCAAATTGTTGTGTCCAACAAACAGTACAAACCCAAATAAACAGTTTAAGAGGCTTAAACCATTAAAATGTTTGTCACACGATAATTGCCCTTTTGTCAATTTATTTGGAACTAATATTGTACAACCACGGGTAAAAAAATGACATAAATTTTGCTTTTTCTTAATTAGAGAAGGGTATTTAGCAAAGAATGGGGCGGGGGGGGGGGGTG
>JAVQJL010043975.1:0-12044 GCA_036024295.1 Nannoperca obscura | reverse complement strand
TATTCATGTTGCACAGCAGTGGAACGTTTCAGATAAAGTCAGCACTCTTAGCACAGATAGTGCAAGAAATATTTGAACTGCTACTGTGTAAAGGGAATACTACTGTTAAAAAGCACCTTGTTTGTTTAAGTGTTTGCAAACCAAATGCTGTTGCACTTTTGTTCATATAGCAGTACATTTAAAATCAAAGTGCGCAATACGCTACTTTTGAATTCATTATTGAATTTTGAATAATCGCAATTAATCGCAGAAAATCATGCATTTAATCCCGATTAAAATTTCTCAGCACTAGTTTTTAGATGTTTAAGCTACAGATACTGTAACTGCTGTTTCAACACCATTTCTATTACTTTATTTGTATAGTTGGAACTTTAAATATTACTATTAAAATATAGTCATGGGAATGGTGTAAAATGTTGCCTTTTCACCATTTAAATGGCACTGTGTTACTAGGAATTTTGAAATAATATTATGGAAACATGTTAAAGAGAATTCCTTATATTTTCTGTTTCTAACACAAAAGTTAGATGCAAGTTGTTTTCAAAGAAACAACACATTATTTATGCCACCGCTTTTGTTTGATGTTATGTTGTCTGTTATGAACACACATCATTGTGAGCAAAAAAAAGTAGTTTACTGCAAAGTAGACAGCAACATTTCACCGCCAGCTTCAGTGCTTGATCACTCATGAGTGTAGTTGTTGTAGCAAGGGTAGTTAATATCATTAACTGCGATCATATTTGCATTAGATCAGTGGTTGCTCCAGCACTGAAGCCATGCAGGGCTGTGAGTGTGTGATGCTCAGGCCAACAGCAGCACACAGCAGAGGCCTTTCCTGCTGTACACAGAGCATAGAGTAGAACCTGAGCAGCTACATTCTCGTTATTCTGTAGTCGCAGCCTGCTGGTCTGTAGATACATAGGCATTTGGGCGAGTGGCTGGGAGTAGTGCAGTGTGAATGGTAACACCCAGGACAAATTACATGGCGAGAGAAGAGGGGCCTCTCCCCCGCTGAGCCATGGTGGCATCACAGGGGCGGAAAATGACAATTCCTTGAAAAGGTCATACAAGACGCCTGCACTGTGATACGAGCTTACAGCCAATCTGACAATCTTAATTCAAATCATGACATTCCCCCAAAAAGTAGAACGTTTTCATCTCCCCATGTCAGAACAGCAGTCTGACCTTTAGCATAAGAACTTCACTGAGTTTTAACAAATGCTAATCAGAGCCCTTCATTAACAGGTCTGTCGCACGTTCCACGGACTGCCCCATTCACAATTTATGCATTTCACACAAGATTCAGAAGAGTAATAGGATTTCTGTTATATTCTATTAATACACCTATATTTCTATGAATTGAGCCATCTAAAATGACATGATGGATTTTAATATGACTAAGTGGTCATGATAAAAAGCGAACTGTCTTTTGTCAGATTCTGTAGCATTTAATATTGTGTATTCTAAATAAATAATCTGCCATTATTCATACCAGAAGTTTATTTCCTGTTATTTTCCCCACATCAGGTTTTTTTCTCCTAAACTGGAAGGAAGTATTTGACAATGAATTTCATGCTTCAGCCAGCTCCCCATCCGCATGGCCAGTATCCCCCCACACCTTAATACCACTGCAGATGAAATGTCATGGAATATTCACCTGCAGAGTTACAGACTTTACCTCTGTTCATAGGTTCTGTTTTTTATATCTGCTGCTAGTAGTCAGAGTCAGGTTATAACAAGGTTCATAAGCATAAATTCATTAGGACACAAATAAGTCCACCTCACTAGAATATCCATGACATACCAGAATATCTACCACTGAATTCACACATTTTTCACATCAGATTATTATTTTAATTTTTTTGCAAAGAAGCGTATTGAGGGGTGTCCCTGTTATGAGCCTATTTGACAGATACCACAGCTTAAATCACCCTTCCTGGGCCTGCCATTAGTGGCCATTGTTAAGTGATCCCCTCCAAAGGGGTTTGATCCGGCTGAAGGAATGAAATTACACTAAACTGGAATAATGGCCCATGAAGTACCAGTCAATATAGTAGATTACCTGCATGTGACAGCTGGACTTTCCAAAAATCTGGACGGGCAACTATATAAGAAAATCTTGTAAGACAGTCTAACTGTTGCTCGAAGGAAATAGTGGATAATTGTTTCCTTCAGATTTTTTCAGGTTTTAAACAAGACATCTGGGGCAGAATCTGCATCCTACATTAAAATTGATATTTGAATCCTACTCACTTTTTGTTTATAGAAATATTAACTATAATATTAACTATAATGATACTGAAACTATTTGCATTTTTTTTTTTTTTCAAATGGATAAAACCGCTTTTAGACAGATTTGTGCAAACTGTCCATGTTTTGACACTAAGGGTGACTGTTTCCTGCTGCAGTATTTGGCATTCCCTTTTCATCAAATCCACATAGTTTGGTAAAAATCAATGTTAAGCTGTCTGTCCCTTTACAACATTTAGGAAGACCTTGCTGTTAAGTTTGTAACTTACTTCACTCAGAAAGTGGAAGCAAGCAAGCTAGGCTAACTATTTTCCACTCCAAAAGAGTAAGCTAGTTAGCCCAGCTTGCTAATGTTAGCACTGATTCCCTCTAGATGTGAGTCTAGTTAGCATTAGCTGTTTCTCGTTCATGTGTCCAGTTGTGGTGATGGCAAATTGCCAGACTGTCAAAACTAACACAGCAACGGATAGTCCTATAACACTGTATGTAAACCAGTTTTTCTAATGACACCACAGAGTAATTAATGCATGGAGTCACAGAGTACTGTAGGGAGCACTCAAATCACAGCTCAAACTTAGCAATGGCTACCAATGTTGGCCCCCAAACTGGTAAACAACCTTTTCTGCTGTTAGAATTCAGGTGATATTACAAACTACATTTAGTGCCCTCACACAGCTATTGCACCAATCAAATCAAACCAAAAAGCCACGCCCCATGGAGAACACTAATGTAAGGTAAGTAAAATAAATCAAACTTACATTTCTGGTCAAAAGTAATTACAATTTCGACCAAGTAAGTTAATAAGACACGGTTTTGTGATTTATCCTATGTTTTTATTGGAGATGCTCTGTGTCACCAGTGACATGGAGTTAAGCTGCCTCATTTTATCTACCTGTGAGTTCATCTCCCCATCACCATGAATGGGATAAAATTGTCTGTTGGAATAAAACGTTAAGTTGCACATGTTTCAGATCTACAAGAAATCCATTCACCAGTGTACTCTGATCTGTGTTGCATTGAAACGATCCTGAGCTCTCGATGAAATCCAAACATGGGCAGCAATACCAATGGGCTACTGTGTGGACCAGGGGAGATAGGGCAGCAAAGCCTTCCTCACAGCTGGGTGCCCAGATTAATAGGCAAGATAGACATAGTGTATGTGTTTACTCATCACTCTGATTGTGTCTGTCTGGGACAAAGGCTTTATTTGAACAGGTCATGATTGCAGATGACTGTATGAGGAAACATTAAAAATGAAGATATACTGAGAGGCCCTGGTAGCAGCAGTGATGTATTGTCTGAGCCACCCATGCCTTTGAATATTTAAATCTACTTACAGTATCATACTCCCTATACTCCTCTCAAATACCATACCACCACTTCAGAGGAAAAGGCCTTTAATATATGAAATGCAGATGCTGCTGTGTCAGTTGGTGAGAGTTCAGGTTTTACAAGAAGCAGCACTTCAGGATGTGACCCGGTGCCATGCATATCTTCTGTCTCATTGTTAACTTTTCCCTTGCCGAGGTTAATGAGCTTGACACCGGGTGCCCTCCTCAGTCTGCTCAGCAGACAGAGTTAGCTTGCACTCCTCCCTCTTTTCTCTCTGCATGCCGTCAACCTGCAGCCTAACATCTCCACGTCTGAAAACAGCAATTTCACTTAGCACATGCAGCCAGGGAAAAGTTATCAAGCGGTAGAAAGGTCACCTGTGCTTTCAAGGCTGTTCGGCAAGGTCGTACGCTCAACAATGAGCTGCATCTACTTGGTTTGTCAGCGGGAGCCTCTTAGGGATTAATTGTCCCTCATTCGTGGTCTTTGACAAACTGATCCACGACTTTCCTGTTTCATGTAAGGTGGTTGCTAATCATTAGAAGCATTTTAACATTGTGCTGTGTATTTTTTTTTACCAATCCTAATTATTTAATGAAGAGCAAACGCAAGCCGATTCGAGGGACCTATCGTTAAATGTGTGGCCTCATGCATTTTTAATTGAACATGATTGTAGCATTATCAGCTGAATATTCAGCCAGCCTCTTCTCACATTTGTCTCAGCATAAAGTGAGAGTGCCTTAAATTAAATGGCTATAGAAATCAATAAAAGTGGCATCCATGAGAGAACACATATTTTCTGTCTCCTAATGCATCACTCACCACATGCTCTGCTCTTGTGTCTAAAAGCACTTAATGTGCAATAAGAAGCCGCCCACCTCAGATGTTGCCAAATACTCGAGATGGCCTGTCTGAGGAAGCTTAAAAGTTTGCTCTAATGCTACATTAATGGATTATCTAGCCCCGCCTCTTTGTAAGAGTGAAACTTATCAGGCTGTGAAGTGCTGTCAGAAGATGTTTAATTGGAGCTGGCATGCAACAAATTCAAATCTAAGATCCAGCTTTTACATGATGCAACAAAAAACATGTTCACAATGAGCTTCCAGAATTTCATAATGAGTTTAATAAATGTATATATTTAAAATTAGTTAACCTTAAGGAATATATAGTATATGATGCATGTTATTTGGGCATGATAGAGTGCTGGAGTGGTTTTAATGATATATTTTTAAAACCACATCAAGCTAAATTCATTTCAAAGAGAGAGAGCAGAGAGGATGATTGGGAGACTCAGAATCTAAGCTTTCTGACATGGACAGAGATGGAGGTCTGAGCTGCCCACTCCAGGTCATTTCCACAAAACAATTTGATACAGATTTCTCACTGGCAGGACATTGTCTGTTTTCTTCCTCCTTAAGGTGTACAGTAGTTTCACTCGTGGAATGCATCATCTTCATCATCTTCCCTCAACAGGAGCCTTTATTCCACACATATACTCGAACACACAGATTTGTAAGGGCAAAATAGTGAATCTGCAGCGCCAGGGTGCGAAGCTGCAGAGGACTGCATGAAAAGAACTCATTAAAACTGTGACTCACACACGGAGACGCTCCAGCTTGCACCGAGTTGAGATGATTTGTGAGTAAATCCAAGACTGTTGTCCAACAACATATTTCTAATTGCCCCTTCACACACACACACACATGCTCGTGTACGCTTGCAGACACCTGTACACACATACACTATGGCACATAAGATCTTCCATCATACAGTGAGAGTCAAAACTGAAAAATAGATGAGATCTTTGTCACTCAAATGGCTGTAGGTTTCTTAAGTGCTGTCAGAGTACGCATGAGGCCAACATGCATTATGGAAGACAGAGTCCTGCTAAGCGCCTCAGCTCTCTGCATGGTCTGCCGCACAAAACTGTCTAATGGAGTTGAAGACAGGGTAATTTCTGTAGCAACCTAAGATTCTATAATAATATCTAACGTTGGAAACTAATTAATCTCAGAGGTATATCACAGGCTTAAGGCCTTCCTGCACTGTCTGGGCAGCTAATTCCTTCCATCTGGGGTGCTGAGGAGCATTTATGGGAGTTTACCAGATTAGCCTCAGACACAGGATCTTTAAAGGCAACTGCTTGTTCTCTTCAGATTGGAGATCTGTCCTCCTTGCACAGGCGTGTGGGGGATAGTCTAATAAGCCCTATTGTATGCTTATGTGACTGGTTTGACTGGAGGGCTAAAAATGGAACCCGTTGCACAAGAGAAAGCCCCTTTATTTAACTGATGTGTAAAGCAGGATATGTTTGGTATTCATTTAAATCCATGTAGAGTGGATGCCTTTACAATTGCGCTTGTAGTGGACTTTGTTGCAGAATATGCACTTGCAGAAGCAGCTTATGGTCCATCGTGGTAGATACGCATCTGTGTAGATTAACCAAAAGCTACTGTATCACACATTTTGAAATCAGACTTATCTGAAACCGTTGTTGTATGTCTTTAGATGGCAGAGATCACCCTCTTCTCATTACTTCTACCATGCAGGGTGGTTTATGGAGGCTAAATTTGAACAAGATGACAGATGAACAATGGTGTTTGTCCCTTTACAACTAATATATCTAATAGTAATATTACGCCTTGCCGGTTTTGGCAAGATCTAAACCTGTCCTGATAAGACCAAGGTCATCTGTTAGGAGTGTCTGCATAGGAAATGAATGCAAGCTCCCAGCAGACTCAGCAGGAAGACTGGAGAGATGAGTTAATAGTCACTGCTCTGGTTTTAAAGTCTGTCTGCAGTCCTAGTTGAGTTCCTCATTCTCTGTCCATGGGTGGCACTGGGAGTGAGACTGAAAACGACACAAGAGCAGGAGGACAGGAAGAAAGGGAGAGAACTGATAGTGAAAGAGAGACATAACAACAGAGAATAATGGAGCGTTCACGTGGCACTGTCATCCATCCCTTTTTTCCCTAATCCTTTTCAAAATCGTGCCCCCTCTGTAAAGCACATGTTTCACTCTTTATTCACACACCAGAAATTCTGATTACCCACAGTGCTGCAGACTTGATCCAGAGTCGACTATGTTAGTTAAGTGAATTTCTCCATGTGCCATTTTGGGTGTGCACAAGAAGCCGTCTCACCTGCAGCTTGTGTCAGTCACAGCTGGCAATGACGAATTATTAAGGTGGATTTGACATGAAATGTTGGACGTAGTCACCCTCTACCTTTTCTCCACCCATTAGTCTGTGAGAGGGGTACTTGACAGGGAGTGCCATCAGCTAGCATCAGCTCAGGCAGCACAGCTCTCTCCTCCCCCGCAGATGCACCTTGGGCCTGCAGTGGTCTCCTCCTCTTCTTTGTTCGGTGCATCTGTTCAGCGTCAGATGACAACACTGATTAGCCTCACTCAGAGTCTTAATAAGACAACCGGAGTACAGAGCGGCAGCACAAGGCAAATACAGACACACAAACAAACCAGATCGCCCAGCTGTAATCATTACATGGTTACCTTACTCCCTCACTCTTAACCTCACTATGACTCTGTCCTTAACCCTAATGAGGTATGTCCCTCACTACTGGTGATTCCTCCAGCTCTCCCAGTCTTAGCATCTCTGCTGTTCATCCTGAAGTCCACACAGCATGGACTGAGAGCTTAATTTCCTTGATCACATCTGTTACTTTCTCTAAATGTCAACCTCTGGTTGTGCGCAAGGTTACTTTAAGGAGAATGCAGTGCTTTAATGTTTCCCCATCTTTTTTTTGCAAGTGTGTTTGTCAAGTGTTCACCTGAAATGCAGGCAATTGAAAAGTATGTCATTAAACTTAAAAAGTGCTAACGGGAGAGTTTTGCAGTATCTTTCTTAAGAATAAAGTGGTGTTTTCTGTAAATAACAAAAATGGAACTGTGGTGTTTTTCTGTCAAATTAAAGGGTAAACCAAGCACAAGACTGTTCCAGATATTCATGTCTGTTTTATAACAGGAGCTGTTGGCTTGCAAATTATACCTCTCACAGTATTCATATTCTGTTTCATTTAGAGTTTGTTGTCAATAGTTTGAATGCTTGACAACAACAAAAAAGTGCCACAAAACTTAGCAACTTAATACATTTCTACAGTGTGTACAGTAATTGCCAATTGGGTCCATCTAAGATGTCTTCAAATCTTAAATCAATGTTTGGGCGATTTTTTAAATTCAAACAAAACATGCAGTTTTCCACAAATGCAACATGCACATTTTAGAGCAGCATAGGAGGAATAAACATTTAGTAGTTGTTTTTTTTGGTTGTTTCTAGTCAGATGTGTATGTAGGTACGAGTGGGTGTGCAGCCTCAGCTCTCTCCGTTCCTGCAGGGTGAACTTCTCCCACTCGTCTTCACCGTCTCCCCCACTGCCTCCTGGCGGATGCTCCTCACTCTGATATGTGTGTCCCAGCCCACCTGTTCAGGCCTCATTACTGTCAGGCCTGTGTTAATAAATATCCAGGTGTAGAGCGCTCCTCTGTGCCTGTACTTCATCACCGAGGAGCTCAGTCTGCTGGGCGCCCCCTCCTCTCCCACAGCAGGGCTGACAGGAACCATGATTACACTGTAAGCACTGTAGTTATTCACCTTCTGCCCAAACTCCGACACTGCACTCCATCTTACACACCGGCACGGAGGCACACGCACACATACACTGCTCATGCACATGTACACACGTCCACACAGGAACACACACACTGACAAACAAATACTTACACATATTTGCTCTTTCATTCCCATTATTTTTGCCTTCAGTGCAGCCATGGGTGTGCAGGCAACATGGACGATATTTTGCCATTTGCACTGTAGGAACATCCCTACAGCAATGTTTGGTGACGGCTCCCTCGCTAAATTATTATTATGGTGTAGGTCCAACTCTGAGCAATCAGTTATGCACATCTTTAAAGACATTTTGTTGAGAAATACAGTCTAACACTTTTGAACTCACGTCATTTAAAAGATAACATGTCCATGTATTTCAGAACAGATTTCTGCTGTAACACTGTTTGACATGTGAAGATCCAAAGACCAAAAGTCTGAAAATAAGTCAGACTTTCATTCTTTCTCTGACAAACTCAGCCAATATTCATTGTGTTACGTCTCAACTCTTTTGAACGATTCATGTATCAACTTTTTATTTTTTTATTTATCTCTGCTGATAGTCTGTGTTCAACCTTCAAGCTTTTGCGCTCAATTGCTTTGTCATTGATCATTTGTTGGCTACCAATTAGAGAGAAAAGAAAGAGATTTACATTTTACATCACGATAACCTGCTGTTTGTTGTTTTATGTTACACATCATTTTATGTATCTTCAGTGGTCAAAAGATATTTTGATGTTGCAACACACAATAGTTTTCATCATTCATTATTGAAGATCACAACATTGTATTAGTCTCTTGATGTGCACTCCAGACTACTACTGTATGAAATCTTCAAAAACTGCTTAAAGAAGTTATCAAAATGTTGAACTAAAACATGCAGTCAGAACTAGTAGAACTTAAATTGTTTTTCCCTTGCTTTTTAGGTGAACCAACTTTTTATCATTGTTTTTATGAAAGTAAACCAATACCACCCACAAAGGACTGCCTGAATTTACTGAGCATATTCTTCAAGTGAAAGTGGTTTAAGGGTCATATTAAGATATTCCAGACGTAACTCCCAGCTAATATTATGTGTTCAATATTAGGATTAAATAATAATAGTTGTATGTTGTATAATAATGTGTATGTTTGGTAGTGGAGTTTGTGTTCTTGTGTATTTTCAAAAGTTTGTAATCTTACTTTTACATGAATTTGTAGTTTGTCATTTTTCCTTGAGCATCAGCATAAAAGTCAACAAAACAGAAAAAGTAGGCAACTTCACTGTGCTTTATTTCCCAGTTGAATGTATTTGTTGAAGTAAAAACAATATAATTTGAACTCGGTGGGGACCATACAGCTCCCAGAATTTAAAAACATCTCAAGTTGGAGAGCTTATAGTAAATCTACAGGGAATTCTTTCATCATACAGGTCATTTTAACATTGCTCAAGATCACCAAAAAGTCTCTCATATTTCATTTATTTTGCCTAAAAACAATCTTGGCACTCTGTCAAAGAGTCAGCACTCTTGTCTCTTTTTGTGCAAGCCCTTGCCTCGTTGCATGTATGAGGTCACTTGTGAATGGGGTGGGTGGGTTAACCAGGCCCGTGTGAGGGCTCTCGTCTCAGCAGCTCCAGGCAGCTGGGGCGGCGATGGCGGTGGCCAGGGGAATGACAGGAAGGACACAACCACTTGACTCTGGAGAAGCAATCAGACACTTAGGGGTTTAATGCACTGCCTTGGGTCTGAGCCACAGCAATTGGGTTTGATAGCCGTGTCATTATGAGAGGAGGGCGTCTGGAGGTCTTCAGCGGCCAGGGATTAGAGGAGAAGAGGGGGGACGTAGAGATGGAGAAGAGAAGAGGAGAAGAGCGGGCAGTGGGAATCTCTGCGTCCACCGCTTTGGACGTAGGCCTTTCTCACCTCCTCAGTTCTCTGTCATCATCACACTCCCACTGCTCTCACTGATTTCTCTTTACAAAAGTGAGAGCGAGCCTTGAAAGGACATTACTAGAGGTCACTCCCACATTGTGTTTCTGAGCTTGTTTTACACCAGTTGTTTTAATTTGGTGCCATGCAGACAATTACAGTTTATTTCTTTAGCAACAGTTAATTAAGAGGATATGATATCAGTGACAGTGTCTAAAACGTTTTCTCTCTTTGGTTTCATGCACCTCCTCCTCCCTTTACCCTCTCTAATCAGTGTAAGAGGGAGACAATCTCAGCACAAATTATGAAAATTACAATTATAAAATATTCTGCATAAAACGCTCACACTTAACTGTAATTTGACTTGCTGGTTGATGGTTTTCTTTGCCAGGCTCATTTAATGCCTTAACAACAAGATGTAACTTTTTGCTCTCTGTATACTCAACTCCTAGAAACATGAAGTTCATACTGTTGAGTGAGAGCTCATAGTGCAGTCTGTGCTCACATGTCAATGAGAGAGAGAGATGTGGAGAGTGAGTGTGAAGGAAGTCAACCTGTGATGGATGCGATGGCAGATGCTAGGGTAAGAGTTGTCATCAGCGTTCCCAGAGCCTTATGGAAGAGAGCCAGGTACACGGCTTTGATTGGGCCTACTGTGGCTGTGCTGTTTGCCACAGCACAGCTTTGATTAGTGCCTCCATGAAAATGTATGCCCTATGCTCAAAGAAAACTGGGGGAGTAACTACCTGTCAGGAAATTCACAAACAAGGCTACTTAGAGCACAGGGAACTGTATATTTTAAAGTCTAATATTCCCTGCCATTTCGTTTCATTTCATTGTGGGGGGCTTGCCAAATCCCTGCTGGTACCCCACCCCACCGCACCCGTGCAAAAGGTCCCCAGATAAGGAGCAGGAACACCGCTATCCCCCTCCCAAAGGATAGGTGTGGGAGAAGGGGCTCTCTCAAGCACACAACAAAGGCTCCCTGCCAGATGCTGTGAATACCAAAAACCCCTCGCAACACAAACACAAAATATATAAATTAATCAGAGTGCAGGTAAATAAATAAATAATGTATATGAGGAGCTAATTAAATGTGTTTATTCCTGTTATCATATGCTGCCCTCATTTCCACCACTTGAAGTCATGAATCATTAAGTGGCTGCTAAATTGGTCTCTGGGGCCGTCCTAGTGGCAGGGGGCGGTCAGATCCTGTCTGGCAGAAGGCAGGTGTGCAGCGGACGGACGGATGGCCTGTGCTCCTGTAGTCCTTGGACAGCAGCGCCTGACAGAGGGAAAGCAGGCATCATGCTGGGAGGTGAGTGGCCGGAGGAGAGCCTGTAGCAGAGCGGCTGACAGGACCGCCCGTCACTGGGCCGGCTCTGCTTTGATTAATGAGGGCATTTGAAAGACAATTAGTGGGAGCAGATTTGCCTTCAACTACCTTATCAATCAGAACTCTTTTAATTCAATGTGTAGCACCCTCTGCACCAAAATGAGTGTGGAAGCATTGTGCATCAGGGCAGGAACAGCCTGCCTGTCAACAGGAGGAGGGAGAGGAGGGCCAGTCTATAAAATACTAACGCCATCTCTCCTAGGACCTTGGAGACTTAGGATAGATAGTGGAGCTTGTAGCAGCCAACTCCTTATGAGCAGCATGTAAAGGTGAGACTTTATATACAAACTAGACTTTATTAAAATTAGTGCTATTATTCCTTTGTTTGACTTAATGCATGCTGTAACTTTGCTCTTACTATTATTTTTATTACATATGTGAACATATGTACATATGTACATTATGTGAAGTATATTAATATATATATATATATATATACACTACCGTTCAAAAGTTTGGGGTCACCCAAACAATTTTGTGTTTTCCATGAAAAGTCACACTTATTCACCACCATACGTTGTGAAATGAATAGAA
>JAVQJL010043965.1:0-16397 GCA_036024295.1 Nannoperca obscura | reverse complement strand
TAAACAGCTCTGCAACACTACAGAGATGAAGCAAATTCTCATATTTGTAAACATTGCCATGCGCTCTAGCAGCCACTAGGGGGCACATCGTCTAACTGTTTTCAAAATAATGACAATATCGTACAGGTGGGTTCTAACATGGGGGTCTCAACCCCTAAAAGGAGTCACAAGATGAATCTAAGAGGTTGTGAAATGATTACTTTGCCAAATTATTTTAATCTTTTGGACTTTTCTTAGGAACACTGTGCAGTTTTACCTCTTCATTCTTCTAAAAGTATCCAAATGAAACTCTTTGATTGAACTGCTCACTTCTCTCAGACATGCACCCTGTTAAAAGGCATCTCATGTAATAATTGCTTCCTATTAAAGGGTCACAAGCAAAAAAAGGTTTGGAATCTCCCAAATTAACAACAACCAATCTTACCAAAATTACTACATTAAAACACTGTTCATTTGCACCATTTCCAACATTATTATGGCAACAGAGAACTGTACCACAACAACTCCACAGACTGACACTAAAATGTATTTGCCACTTTATTTTGTGTCTCTCACCTTGTTTGGCTTCATTATATTGCCACAGTCTGACTGTGGAGTCGGATGCTGAGGAGGCCACCAGGATCTTTGAGACCTCCACGTAGATGGCATCCACAGCACAAACTGGACCAGTATGGCCCTTACACTCCACTGACTGGATGAACTGGGGGGGAATACGGAGTACATTTTAGAAAACATCTATAAAGAGAGTTAGAAACACTGTCTGGTGAAACAGGTGGCTTACCTTCCCATTTTGAACCTCCCAGACGATGAGCCGATTATCCGTGCTTCCCGAGACAAGATGACTCTCTGGAGCTGCGACAATAATAACAACACAGTTAATTAAAGATACACTATATGGCTAAAAGTACTTGTGTGCACTTTTGCTTCGGGGTTGTTTCTTGGGCTATGCCACTTAGTTACAATTAAAGTAAAGTGTAATGCTACAACACGTATATTTCCACACAACAGTTTGGGGAAGGCTTTGAGAGCTCCAAGAGGAATAGTTTTCCAGGTTTTGTGCCTGCACCATCCAACACCTTTTGGGATGAACTGGAACGCCGACTGTGAGCCAGGATTATTGCTCAACATCAGTGCCACACCTCACTAGTGCTCCTGTGGCTGAATGGGAGCAGATCCATGCAGCCAAGATTCAACGTCTTGAGAAAAGTCTTTGCAGACGAGTGGTCTTACGGCAGCACCATAATACCCATAGTTTTGGAATGAGATCTTCAGTGTAATATTGGGCTGTCCACATACCTTTGACCATATAATGTATATGCCATAAAGCTTATGAGTGACGTGCCAGGAAAGGAACGTTTCAAAACCTGACACAAAGTGTTTTAAAGCCACGAGACCAGTTATTTACAGATTTTAGATCAACAGACCGAATAAAATATTGTCATCATAAAACATGACTTCTACTCGCACATATTTGTTGCAGTGGCAAATCAAATGGCCGACACATACATGTGTCATAGATCACAACCAGCAGTTTGACAGGTCCTGTCGCTCCCCCTCCACACTCACCACAGTCCTCTCTGTGAACCCACTGGACCGTATTCACTCTGCCTCTGTGTCCATTCAGCACAGCGACAACTCTCCTCTCCTGAAGTAAAAACCAAATGGTGTGTTTACTGAGGTAACCTAGAAAATATAGGTTTATTTGCAACTATGGGATGCTCGGGTATCGTTAGCTGTGACAACTAAGAACGACAGCTAACTTTACAGTAGAAATTAAACAGATTGTTCTACCTGTGGGTCATACAGAGCCACCGAGTTACATGTCCCAAAAGCAATTGTCCCTCCTCGACTCCAAGAAACAACATTTGGTGTCCTGTTTGCACAGCAAGCTACATGGCATGTTTCAATCACGGGCGCCGCCATCTTGAAAGCTGTAGTTGTGGCGTTGCTGTAAATGTGGTTGTACCTAAACCGCTCGCTAACAAGCGTTCCACACCCAACTGTCATAGACTTTAATGGCCATAGACTTTATTGTTTTTATTGTTTTAGAAACGTTTTCACACTCGAAATCTCGCGCAAGTATCTTAATTATTTCTAGTATGTTTTAAAGTGGTTTAAATGTCGGCGATAAGTAAACGAAAGGGTATAAACTCACTAAAGTACACTGCTGAGTAACGTCCGCTAGATGGCGTAAGACAATCACAAAATCTGGAGAGGCTACGTTGATTTAAAAATGGTCATAAAGGCTTTATTTATTGCCCATTTCTTGCTAATTAATGTTTTACTCACCCTATAGTTAAAGTAGATCAATCAAGATTATCTAAAGATGAAATGCATTTGATAAAAATCTGTGAAATATAGTGAAAATAGTTAATAATTATGTAATTATTGGTCCAAAGACAGACCGAAGTAGTCAAGGGTCTGGCAACATCATTTGAGCACATCTTAGGAAAGTGAAATGTTTAAAACTTTGTGCATTTCTATTCTACAGGTCTAAGGCAGAGGAGAAACAGATCAAATATACCGCAAGTAAACCAAATGGCTGATGTTACACTTTGCATTATTTTTAAATTGCTCCATCAACAAACAAGATGCCACAAGAATACACACACAAACAGCTGTGTCGGACTGTATTATCCCCATGGAAAATGTTGACTGAAGGTGACTGGTCGCAGCTGAGCTAGCTGCCAGCCAGACAGCCTTGTTTGTTTAAAAAAAGCCCCTCGGCCTTTTAGATTTCAAAGGTTGAGGCGACACTTTTGTCACAAGGAGTTTCCAGGCACCCACTTGACGTGATCATGGGGAAAAATGTGATGGCATCTGTGAACCCTTGAGACGATATGATAAATGACAATGTAGCTAAGACAAACAGGGATAGAGCCAAATAATGTGAGGAAGTGAGAAGTGATCGGGGAGGGGTGGATGGGTCATTTTTGGCTTGTCTTTGACTGCGCTGACTTGTGGTATATGTGCGTGACAACGACAAAACACACGGACTGTCACCAGCACTTGGGTAGAAAATAGACTGTGTTCGTCTTGTTATTGTTGTCCCTCCTTACTCAGTCTCAGGGAGACAGGATTTAGACAGACTTGGCAGGGTGAGACGACCTCTGTGTGGAGGATACCCATGCATCTACGGCTCTCATCTCAGGAGTGGCAGCTAGGTGATAGCTGGGATGTAGCCAAACAGCTGCGTCTGTGAAAAAACATCTCTATTGTCTTTGTACTGACTATGCATTCATCATCCTCTCATGGTGAAATCTCTGTACCTGCTTACAAAATGCGGGACTAGATTGATCAAATGCAATAGGTCTTTGCAGATGTTTTGTGAACCTGGAACAGGGTCAACTGTTTCTCTTAGCCAGTAATGATGGGGTCATCCAGGGAAAGCACTTTGATGTAGCCCGTGGACAACCCTCATTATATGGCAGCAGTGCTCAACAGATTGAAAACCAGTTTCCTCCTAATTAGCATATCACAAGAAGGTCAAATTCTTAACATATCCACAGTGGACACATTTTAGTGCATGGATTTATGATTAGTAATTGAGCTATAGCATCTGTGTTCGTGTGAGGGAATATAGTGGGTATAAATCTGGTTTTCTCTGCCATGTCTGTTTTTGTCATAAAGGTCATATTAATTTGAATATATGGCATGCCTTTATTTTTATAAGAGCATGGGGGGGGCTCAGTTTGTTATTTCAGAAATTGTGATATAATTTTAATCTATTTCCATTTATCTTTTTTAATATAGTGACTCAAAGTAGGATCCTGACCCAAAACTGACTGACTCTGTCCTAATGCCTACAAGAGGATCTCCATCTCACTGCTGTATGCATCAAGAATGTATGAAAGCAGAATTAAATGTTTTGCAATGTAGATAATACCCTTAAATGTTTTATTAATTCATTTCATTGTGCCATATAGTGCAACAGATTGTTCAATGACTCAATGTATCTGACGATAGTAATTTAGGGAACAATTATAATGAACTTCATACTTAGAAAGTATGTTTTCATTTAACGCTAAAATATTCTTGCCTTTCTCCTTCAATACCATTTCTTAACTTGCTTATAAACAAGCATATTTTGACACTGTGGTGGAGAAAGACTAAAACAGCACATTTTATGACTCTATAATTATATTATTACACGTTTAAGGTCTGAGGTAATAACAGTTCACTGTGTATACTTTCTTTGAGCTGTGTAGAAAGTAGGTTTATCTTGGTGAATGATTGTATTGTATGCAAGAATGCAAGTTTAAATAATGAAAATAGTTACGCTACAAACTTAAATAAGATATGTAACTAAACTTTGAGATTATCTTTTTTTTCCATTTGCATATATGAAGGTAGCTTCAAATCCTTTTCAAATCTACTCTTAAGTGACTACTGATTTTTGATTTCCTCATCAAGGTAAACATGTTTTAATACTCCTTGTAGAACTTCAACTTGTATTTTTATTGTTCATTATGATGAAATTAGACAACTGACTTTATATATTGTTTTATATATGTTGTATATATACTGGATTAATGTCTCTTGAGTACATAGACACATTTCAGTGTTTGGGAGTTACCGTTAAGTCTGCAGTATGTAGAAACACACAGCTTATGCATAATGTGTTTATTACATCTGGACACATTAATGTGTATTTACATATGCTGTTATTCCAAACTGCAGAGAGCAAGTCTGACAACTGAGGAAGCCTTCAGACAAAAAAGTTCTGGATGGAAACAGAATGATAATGAGTAAATGCAAGGTGTCCGTGGTTATGTAACAACAGAAATAGAGATGCAGAAAAGCCACAATTACTGGGATGGGTGTTTGTATGGCACTTTGCTGCTGCCTGGTTTTGTTTACGTGCAATTAAATCTAGTCTTGTCTCCGAGGATGCCTACTTGGCAGGAGGCAAGCAGTACATGACAGAAGATGACCCAAGCCTTATTACCGCTGCTGCTTTGTTTTTGCTTGATTTGAACATATTAAAATGTCAGATTTGTATCCAGTTTCTAATTCTGTGGTGCATATTATTTGCACTGGAAGCAGTGTAATATTTCCTGACCAGAGTCCATATTAACATAAACTCCTGTAAGCAAGCCAGGATTAAACTCATCTAACATTAAAACAACTCCTGAAGCTTTCGACTGTAAAACTATTCAGGGTCGGTCAGTAAAAAACATTGTGCAGCCAACAAAATATTCGACATCACCTCAGTTTGACCTCTTCTCCTTCACAGAGGGCTCTCCGGTCGCTCTGTCATTGTATGTGGATGAGTTCAGCTGCAGGACACGGTAGCCTGCAAGTATTGTGTCTAATATGTCTTTTAAACAAGTTCATCTGACCAGCAGGCTCAGAGTTATGGCTTCCCTGGAGGCAAATGTTAATGTGTGAATTGTGGTGTAAAAAATATTAAATATTCAAAACTATTCATCTTTTTTAAAAAGATGTATGAATAGGACCATAATCAAGAGAACTTTAGATGCAAACACAATGTATACTTGAAGTGTTTTCTTGAGAGAGAAATGTTCTTACATTTTAAAATACAGGGGGGGGGGGGGGATCCTTTAACATTCCACCACCATCCGTCCTTTGAATCCCAAATTTTCAATCTACTTATCCAACAGGGGAATATGACTGAGTGCACTCATTTTTACATTTTGCAGTGTGCAAAATCACTATCTCTTTAGGCTCAGCAGTTCCTGTCCCAGGAGCTGCACAGCCAGAAGGAATGATCCAGCGAGCGAGAGAGAGAGAAGTCAGCACTTCTAAAGCATGGAGAGAGACAGTAGCAGCTGTTAGCAACACATTCACACTACGCATAAGCATCTTTTATTTAATGAGTAATACCCTTGGACTCTGCAGATGAGTGTACACAAAAGGGACATCCTGCTTGTATGGGTTTTCAGGCAAATTCTCAAAATGCAATGTGCCTAAAAGAGATTAGAGGCAGAGGAGCAAATATTGAATATTCCAGAACAAATGAGATACTGTTTAGAAAAACAAGCCTGTTTCACAGCTAGGACTGAAGAACTCAATGAGAATATGCACACTGTTGTGTTCATTTGAGCTTGTGGATTTTAACTTATTTGCCTAGTTGATCACTAAACTATTTACATCGAAATGTTACAGAATGTATCCTATTCCTTATCTTATTCTCCCTCTTGAACGAATCTACTGTGACTGAATCATTTAAGCCAAAACAAGTTGATACAGCACAATGCAAGAAACCCGAGTGGAGCTTCTTATCATCTTATCGCTTGGAAAAGAGCCTCCGAGCAGCTTAACAGAAAAATATACAGATATTATCTATTAGTAGTAGAGCGAGTGAGAGAGTGGAACGCAACCCTGTACGCTCTTTACAAGCCAAAGTGCTTGCATGCCTTCATAATGATGCAGTGTGTGTGTGTGTGTGTGTGTGTGTGTGTGTGTGTGTGTGTGTGTCTGTGTGTGTGTGGAGTGAAACCTATGTAAACAGTGAGGGTTAAACTAAAGCATAGCTCTGGGGTTTTAAATAAATACTGGCTGGGCCTGAGAGCGGCAGACAGCCTTAACACACACACACACACACACACACACACACACACACACGGCCATTGTCTCCACTGCTGACACAGAGTGCAAGCCAGCCACCATAGTTGATGATGAAGCAGGCAGCAAAAGCCCTCACTAACAGTGCCACAGTGCTTATAAGCCATATCTGCTCTCAGCCATCTGGTGTGTTTGTAATGTGAAGTGTTACTCATCCAGTGGCTGCACTTGTAAAGTTAGAAATAGCAACTGGAGCCACTTGAGGATACAGAGAATTTGGCAATAGTTTGGTCAGGCTTGGATCCAGATGGCACTAAAGTATATAGAGTCCTATTATGGATACGAGTCACTGGGTCACAAAAGAAGAAGAACAACAGATTGCCAGGAAAAAAACTTTTGTTCGTCATTTTTGTGTGACAGTCAGATATAAAAATTTTTTATCGAAGACAAATTACACATATTAATGATGCCAGACAAAGATAATAATTTACAACTGTATAGGTAAAACTTATGGAGATAGATTGTCTCATCCCCACACATCTTTGTCATGAATCAAAAGACAGAATAATAGGTCTATTGTATTCTTGATGTGTTGGTTGATCCCTTTTGGTATTTATGTATTTTGTTTTTTCCGTACTGTGAAAGTAGTTTAGGGAAATTGGGAGAGACGTGGATGTGTTGACTGTTGGTAATGGATAAATGAAGAGTGGGGGATTTATACCCTCGTGTACCTCATGCATCACATCATTCTGCCAATAAACAGTACGAAAAAGTCATAAAATATTGTAAGTCCACTAATCCACAACTCAAATACACATCTATAATTGAAATGATGGGTTTTATTGATGGGTTCACACTAAGCTTTGCTAAACTGATTCTCAGCACTTCTTTTCAAAATCTGTCTGCAGAGGATAATTCTCTTTTAGTCTGAGCCGAAAAATCCAGCCAGATCCATGCGTTCCAGTTTGTTTTAGACATCAAAACAACAGCAGCTGCTCTATTATATTTTTGACAACATTTGCTTGCAGTTTTACTGATTTCAACCAAACCCAGATAAACACTTCAGAACCAATATACTTGATATAATCGTTAAACTTTAAGGCCCCCCGCCTCAGTTTTTGGTACCTGGACATGAGAATTAATGCTTTCTCCATACAAACAGAAGGTAAATTTGGCAACTTTTTAAAGACTTTTTAAAGGCACAGCATTCCAGTCAGTGCAGCTGTCCTGTGTGGCTCAGTGCAGCCAGGTTTGATTGGCATATCTGGTGTGTATTTGGAGAGGATGATAAGGGATTCTCAGACTCTGGGGGATAATGTGGGATTCTTTGTCTCAGGGATCAAACCAGAGCTGTGCTGCGAGGAAAGCACCGCTCCTCTCTCTGGAGGGCACTGGATGCAAAGTCCTCTCAGATCTGCATAGATGAATGGATTTGGAATTTTTAAACCTGAAACTCCTATAACATCCTCTGACATTTCCATGAAGGGTTGATGCATTTTTAAATCAAAAACTCCTACATAACACCAAATCATCCTCTCTTTTTTCATGCTATGGTCAGACGATGTTTCAATTTCAAATTCTTTAATCCGAATTTGTTTGCTTTGATAGATTCTGTTCAGCCTTGAATTACATATCTGCTATAGACGAGTGTGCAGGTGGATTTAAATCAAAAGTGATCATGCTGATAGTAAGTGTGCAAAATGTTGAGCTGCACTTCGGAAAGCCCTCGGCTGCACATAAGCAGCCAGCAGTGAGAACCTGAAGGTGTGCGTGTGTGTGTGTGTGCGTGCGTGCGCGCGGCTGCCTGCCTGCTGTGGTGCGTGTGTGTGGTTGCCCACAGTGGTGTGCTGCAGTCCGCTGCCTACCGTTGTTGAGTGTCAAGCTACACTTCATGGACGTTAGCGGGCGCAGCGGCACAACCACCGAGCCAGAGTGGATTAAACCAGAGTGCGTGTGTGGAGAGCCACTCGACGTACGGCCGTGCAGCCAGCTGAGAACCCCCCCGGCGTGTAACAGCGAGTCCGTTACGCCAGTTTGCAGCTGCGAAACCCGCAAAAGACGGGCTCGTGAACTCAGCAGTGCGGCGCATTGTGTGTCAGGCAGGGAGAGCTCGGCGGGAATGGCTTCATGTCCGTGCGGCAACAGTAACTTTGATTCCGGTCTGGAAATCAAAACACGCTCGGTGGAGCAGACGCTTATACCTTTAGTGTCGCAGGTGAGTGCCCCGCACACGTAAAGCAAGTCTTCATGTTGTTATTTCTTAACCTATTGTACTTTAAAACGTACTTTGGGGTCACAACACCAGCCTTGTTTGGGCACATGAGGCTAACTTTGATTCTCGTGTTGCTGCATGTTTCCTTCTCTCGCTGTGTTTAAAGTCTGTCCCACGTGTGGAGAAGGTACTGCGAGTTGTTACTTTTGTGACTCCTGCCATCGTTGTTATCGGTGATGGTGATTCACAGCTTACGAACGGGTCGACTCGCCACAAGCCGCACACGGCAAAGTCAAAGAACAGAGGAGAGCAAAACTTTTACCGTGAGGTTGCTGTTGGTACGCTACAGAATTACATAACAGGCTGCACTGTGATCTAAACGGGAAAGTAATACTGGGAACAATTAAACCAATGTTCAGTCATCCAAATAACATCTGAAAAATTATATAATTGTGGTTTTATCTTTTTTGTTGTTGTTGCTTAAGATCACCAGAAACTCTCCTGAGAAAATACTGTTGAATACATAAACGCTTTCCAGTTGTGTGTTCCCCTTTGTCAGTCCTGCACTGTGACTCCCACTTCTGTAATTGGGCCACTTTGAGGCGCGTGCTTTGTTTTTCAATAAACAGAAGAAGATGAGAGACCCACTTAAGGCCACTGCACCCTTTCAACAACTCTACTCTTGCAAACTCGAAACAGTAGTTCCAGCTTTAAAAGCATGGATTTTAGGTCAATGAGGTAATTGATCATTTTATTGCATAGTGCAACAAAGTAGGCTGCAAACTCCAAGGCTGTTTTGTAATGTTTTTTTTTTAACAATAATCTAATTTTATGCTGTTAATTTCCATTTTAGGAACAACAGCAGATTATTCATTTTAGAAAGCTTCTGCTTTTAACATAGGCATGACTGTTGTTTCCAGCGCGTCACTTAGGACGGGAGGCGGGATGCATCTCTTGAATAGGGGAATGACCACCTTATAAATGCTAACATCCCCTTATTGTGCGGGAGGCTAAAGGGGCCAGAGACCAGTAAACCTTCTGGTGTTTCCACTGAGAGACAGTGGAAGAGAGAGGCACCTCACTGGTGGGGTAACAGTGTCTGGACAATACCATGCCGAAAGGTCCCTGACACTGTCCTTCCCCCTGTGAACGCTGAATGCCTGCTTCCTCCCTCTCATTGCACTGCCTCATTTGAAAGAGAAGGTCATCCAGCACTGAATGGATATGGGTTAGTTATCAGAAAAGGATTTCTGTTTGGGGATAGGCTGTACATTTTGTGGTCATAATGAATCCCAGCCATTCATAAAAACACCAAAAAGAAAGTTTAGGATTAAATCCAGGTAAGGATATACACGTGGTGCAAACAGAAGTTACTGTAAGACTATTTATAGTAGGCACTGCTGTAATATACAGTAAATCTGCTGTACTCTGCGTTATCTTAATAATATTTACGCTGCAGCAAACTTATGGTGCACTCCTGCCCTCTGAGAAAGACTGGCTGAGCTCTAGTCTCTGGTGTAGAAGTATGTGCTGTATACTATAATGGCATTCAGCATATTTCAGTCCACGGTTGAATAGTGGGCCTCAAGGACAATCTTTCATAACTTTTTTTTTTTTCTCAGTGTGAGGCATGTCCCCATAGCAACAGAGCTCTGCAATGCTGAAAGATACATTTCCGAGAACCGTTATCTCCATATGTTATGTTTTTGTTGTGATTTCATCAGAAGGACGGTCACTCAGCTGGTCGGTGCTGACCGATACATTAGATTCACCTGCTGTGAGTACTTTTCTGCCAGTGTGGTTACATGCGCATAATTCGCACAATTACTGCAAATATGCATAAAACATGTTTCTAAAGCTGAAACGATTAGTAGATTGACAGATACAACAGCAGTTATGATAATTGATTTATCATTTGAACCCCAAATCTTGTGGTTCCAGCGTCTCAGATGTGAATTTTTGCTGGTTCTCTTTGTCTTCTATCCTTTTAAACTGAATATCTTTGAGACTGTTGGTCAGACAAAGTAATTCATTCTAAGATATCACCATGAGCTCTGGGAACTTGTGATGAGCATTTTTTCCCAAATGTTCTGACATTCTATAGAGCAAACGATTACTTGTTTAATGGAGAAAATAATTGGATGAATCTATAGTGAAAATAATCATTAGTTGCAGCCCTCATGTTTCTTAGTAACTTGATTTCCTCCGAAACTTACATGGTGTCATATGATTGTTGGGTTAATGTTCAGAAGTAGGTGTGGTAGCCTAACTGTGTAACAGGAAAAAAGGAATATAACAGCAAAAGAACTTCTGTATATGCCAGTTGTCATTACAAAGAGGGATGTCTATCCCAGCTGTGGTACTGCGATTTAGGGCTGAACAATTAATCCAAATATTATTGACATCGCAATATGGCCAAGTGCAATATCCAAATCGCAGAAGCTGCAATTTTTCTTGATAAAGGTACAATGTGTCACAACATACCATTATAAATGAAGCAGTGTTGTGCTGCAGACATGCCCCAACCTACAAATCATATTCTCCAGACGAAAAGGAACGTGCTTATTTGCTACAGAACCCAGCACAAATCACAAAATCAGTTTAATATTAAATGAAATGCAAAAATTGCAGTTCCCAATAAAATCATGACTCATATCCTAATGTCTGTCAAAATAACAGTATGATTTTTTTTGTGTGCATAGTGTTCAGCCCTGCTCTGATTATTGCCTTAATGTGAGTAAGATAACTGAGTTAAGGTGTTTATGTGACGGTTCTGAGAATCAGTATTGCCTTCCATGGGTTATAATTGAATTATTATAGTCTATGCTCTGACTGTGTGGGCTGTGTAGCGTGGCTGTTCTTCTAAAGGAGCTTTGTATGTATGTGTGTGTATATGCATGCCCATGTGCTGTAGGGGTCATTAGATGACTATCAAGGAGGAAATGAAAAAGCAGTGTCAGTGAGAAAAGCCGGCGTTTGATAAGGTATCATGTTGTGCACTATCCCCCTTCTTTTATTATGTGTCTCCTGTCCTCTCCCCTCATCTCCTTGCTGTGACGTTGATATCCTCAGGCCTCTGTTATCAGCTTCACTCCCACCAGGGTGTAATTATAGGCCTGGGAGTCTCCCAGCCTTGCACTACGTACATACACACACCAGATACATGCACATGCACGCAGTCCCACCCACCTCATCTCTTTTGGTTCTTGTATGTTCCCCATGTCTTTTAAGTCCTTGTGTGTTCACTACTCTACACTGGTTTTTGCAATTTAAATGATGCCTGAATGTGTCTGAGTCCCGTGTTCCTAATGTGGCCACCTGGATGTTTCCAAGCTGCATCCCTCATCGTTTTCAAAACAGAGGGGGCTCTTACTTAATTTAACAGAAGCACTCTCCTCAGCTAGGAATTCACTAATGTGCTTTACTTCACCTTTTCTGCTACAGCCATCTCCATACCAATGGACCTGCATTGTGAGGGGCATAGTGAGGGTAATGAATTGCGCTGGTGGTGGTCAAAAATGTAATGGGCATCACACAGAGAAAGGGGAAACTAAGTGTATGTGCCTGCTGTTGTGTGTGTCCTAACTGCGATGTGCTCCGTAGCCAGCTGGAAGGCAATTAGCAATAATCTGGCTGCTTTTTCCTTGAGATCTGATTCCTGTTTTGAAGTTGTGAAATAACAGTTCTGTTCCTGGGTTTTTATAATTGAGGTGTGTACCTAGTAAAAACACACCAGCCCCGTCTGGGTGCGGACATGGTGGTCCTCAGGCTGACGAGGTGTATGGGTGTTGTTTTGAGGTAAAGATGTGTGGGAACGAATCGGGGCCAGGGAGTAATATCTGAGACTTTGATCAGATGGGTGAACATTTAAACACTTGTGACACATTGGCCTTGTGTTACATAGCTATGTCAGCTCCATCATTTTTCTGCAGGGCTAAGCCAGGAGTTTCTTAAAAGATTTTCGACTATAATTGGGCCAGGAAAATCCGTTCTCTGTCCAAGTTTGTTAGCGTCGACTTTGTAATGCTTCCAGGGGTTCTGTGGTGCTTGCAGTTTTACCTTCTGATGTGCTAAAAAGGACTGTGTGTAAAAAAAGAAAAAAAGCGTTTCCATGTTCATTTTGCTCCCCGACTGGATTTAAATGGCATATTTATTACCCAAAGAAAAGCTCAGTGGCAGGTTTGTGGATGTGATTTTCTCAGAGCATTAGCATTTTGTCACATAAATTCCACATTAAACAAAGTGCTGACAAAAAAGCCCTCCATAAACATACTTCTCACAGCTCTGTAAGCATGACCATCAGTCAAACTTTCATCCCTCCTTCTGAAAATATTGGAAATGGAGTTTTATTGAGGTACAAGGGAAAATTTCTCTCTTAATGTCCCTGGTCCTGTGGTGGGGTGAAATGAAAAACGTCCAGGTAGTGAAGTTGTTTTTTATACCCAGACAGAGAAGCATTACTGTTGCCACGAGCCCTAACAGATCTGCTTCCTCCAGCTGTATGATGATAATGAAGACAAATAGGTCCCTGGCATGAAGGTGAAACCACATGAGGATTACAGTGCGGCTGTGCTACAGGCATGAATGTGTGCATGCACACTCGCAGACCAAAATATTTTTGCCTCCTCTTGGAAATGAGACAAAAATAATCTTTTATTGTGTTTGTGTGTGTGTGTGTGTGTGTGTGTGTGTGTGTGTGTGTGTGTGTGAAGGGGGCATTGTGTGTTGTGTGTCTCTGTATCTGCATACTTTGGTATGTGTGATTGTTTGCTCGGAAACTAAATAAATCTGTGGTGCTGGTGTTTGAGGTTTCGTGTGTCGTCAGCTGCATTTTTTTTTTGTCCGCTGTGTGTTGCCACCATGACTTGTCACCTTATCAGCCTTCTACCCATTGAAGCCTGAACCAAAACAACAATGTGTCTGATAACACATTTTCAGCACCACAAGGCCACCATTTTTCCTGCTGTACCATTATCAGTGGAGGAGTTTTGAAGAATCGCCAATGTACATGCCAACACTCCCGCTCGTTCATTTGCCTACACAGCGGTTATCTTTGTTCTCCTTGAGTTTGAGACTGGCTGAGCATGTGGTTCAGTGTTGTTGTTTCAGCAGATCCCCCCCCCCCCCTCGGTTTAAACATCAAATATATGAATCACAGTAAGCCTGACTCACATTATTGTTGTGTAAATGAGGATCTGAGGCAAGTTCTTGCTCTGTGGTAGGTAGTATGCACAGGCAGTCAACAGCCCTGTGTCGTCAAATTGAAATGAGATGCAATTCCACTCAACTCCCCCTGTTTTTCTATTAAAGTGGTTGCATTAGTCAGCTAACTTATCTTTTGATGATTACACTCACTCCCATAAACCTCCCACCCTCACTCTGTCTCATATTCAATTTTATATGCAAGTAAACACACGTGTCCGAGGCCTGCATGACCAGTGCTTCCCCCTTGCTTCCCCCTACGCTCTTCTCACTATTGCTATCAGGGGACTCATTACAGATCGCTGTTCTCTTTAAGTGCCGATAAAAGGGTCTGTCTCACATGTCGATCCGTTGACCTCTCCCTGGCTAATATACTTCCAGATGAGAACGGTGTGTATTCCTGTGTGTGTGCGTGTGTGTGATTGCACGTGTGCGCCTGAAACCTCCAAATAACCCAGCCTAAAGGGATCAGTCACCTAGAGAGAACAGCAGAGTTAACTTAATGGTGAAAAAAGCTATCTCACCCTCTGCCATTTAAGTTATGCGAAGCCTGTGGCTAATAGCGATAACCGCTTTTAATTGTCTCAAGGAAAGCTTCTGCCTCCAACCAAGACAAATTACTGTAGCTGGGAGGTTGATAAAAGTATTGATTAAAATCCTCCCCATTATCAGAGAGCCTCAAAGTGGCATTACCTGTGCTCACATAGCTCAAAGTCTTGCATTCTGTGTCAACTGAAAATGGAAAGCAATTCCAGGGTCCTGTTTTCTATAAAATTGGGTCCTCTAGTGACTTTTGCTCATGCAGATAGTTTGGTTTAATTTGTCAATGTTTTTAGATATCCAACATTAAAATTTCTGCC
Organism: Nannoperca obscura; assembly: GCA_036024295.1. Lineage (NCBI taxonomy): Eukaryota > Metazoa > Chordata > Actinopteri > Centrarchiformes > Percichthyidae > Nannoperca > Nannoperca obscura. Next base: position 1,595 of record JAVQJL010043965.1, on the reverse strand, counting down.
AAAGAAATTGGTTGATGGTGAGTTTGTATAAAGACTAACCAGGGCATTATCTCTATTAAGATATGTTGCTATTGAATTTATCCAATGTAATCTTTAACAAAATTTAAGTTTCAATAATTCTTCACTATGTTCAGCTTTTATATGTATCCTATATAAAGGGTACTCTAAGACCTGCAAAGGCTATTTGAGGCTTAGCACGTATCAAGTGGCAGTCTGACCCATTATGAGCCTGTATTTAAATTTTACAGCATATTCTTAGTTTATGATGATTAGATAGTGATGAGATGTCTCAGCAGCGTGATCACACAGGAAGAGATCTCTATCAGCGGGGATGTGTTGCCTAATGTGGCGTGGTGTTTTCTGTTGTCCAGCCTCACTGCAAGCACCCTGTGGATTGAAACAGATGCATAAACACACGCCCAGTAGCACCAACAAGGACATACTTATTGACATTAATTACTCTGTTGTTGAAACAGCACAATACTTTCCCTGCCAGTCCTTCTTGTAGGCCATGTTTCAATAACAACCCGTCATTATAAAGGATGTACTTGATACGATGGCTTCCTCCTTACAGCACTGAAAGCGGGTACAGAGATATGACGATGGACAGAAACACGAGGTGTTGCCACACATGTTGTCAGGACAGAGGAGACTGAAGAGTGTGTAATTTCGTACGCATGTACCCTCCCACTCGTCTTGTCATGTATTCACAGAGATATCGCACAATGTATCTATATTGTCTGCTGTCTGGACAACCGCAGGTAAACACATCAGTATTTGGCAGGCAGCTGTTTGTATCCCATTGCCTTTCCGTTGGCGGGTTCTTGGCTCGGCGGAGTGATAATTCCAGTCTTAGGCGCATGACATTGGCTGGGACAGTTGTTCACTATGTGGGGTCTGAGCCTTGCTAGGGGAAGCTCTGCAGATCCTGGGGAAGACAGGAAACCTTGCCAGTTGTGAGTTTGTGTAAAAACGTCCATGTGTCATTTCTACAAATGGCTAGAGGTGCCTTTTAAATATTTTGCTTCACATTTTGACCTTACTGATAATACAACACTGTTTCTCTAAGAGAAAACCACTCAGACAAAATTGAGACAACTCTGTCCCCATAACTCCCACCATGAGCTCTGATTGGGCTAAAAAGTTAGCCTAATATTAATGGATTTTCTCACTTCTTTTGTTGTTCTTTGTCTGACTTCGATTTGGGAGATAACCGTGTTGAAGTGCATTGGGAGTAAACAGAAAGTATAATGTTGCCATGGAGTCAATTAGCTGTGGGCTTCAACTAGAGCAGTTCCTGTTTGAAATGATGTACAAACAGACTAGAATACTTTAATACTGAAGAAAACCAAAAAACATGTTGACTCTAGGGCAAGTTTTTTCTATGATTTCTAAGCAAGTTTATGGATATTTATTCACAATCATTTGAATGCCTGAGAGGGAATATGGATTTTGACGCAAACTTTGGTAATCAGGCTCTAAGGGTTTTAGTACCGTAAAGTACGTTACTTGCTTTTCGCCTCATGTAGTAGCTTTTGCCTGAGGTTGCGCCGTCTTCCTCGGGGGGGGGGGGGGGGGGGGGGGGGGGGGGGGGG